>JAJJWW010001249.1:0-54677 GCA_023531295.1 Papaver armeniacum | reverse complement strand
GTATCAACAACAACCAAAGGGAAATGATGAGTGGAGGAATAGAAGACCTTGGAGTAGGGAAGTAGCCAAAGCCGAAAGCTAAAGATGCAATTAAAGAGATATGAGTACCGTGAGAAGGAGTAATTGGGTACCATGTTGCAAGTAATCTACCTCAAGATGGGGACTGTCGTGGTGGGCTTGGATTTCGAGATGAGCTCGAGGATTTGGTGGATTTAGTAGTTGTGTCAATTGGAGAGAAATCAGTGAAGAAGAGGAAAGAATTAAAGAGTCAATGAGTTGCTGATTGGTGTTATGAAGAAACCTGTGGATTTGTTGGAGGAAATCGGTCTTGCAGCCTCGGCAACAATAGGAAAAGCAGTAATGAGAATTGAAGTTTCGTGAAAGGTGTTGAAGCTCACTGAGTTGTAGATTGCAGGTCTTTGGGCTCAAACCGGGAGTGCTAATGTTGGCTCGGAGGTGATGAATCCGAGCCGCAATGATGAAACAGATCGGGGTAGACTCAAATTCAAGCTCGATGCTAAATTAAAGAATGAGATTATGTGGTCAAGCTAGAGGACTCGAGGTATTGCCTGTGGAAATGGAGCTGTGAGAAAAGGAGAAGTGGAGTTTGGCACTGGGATGAGGCTATGATGCTGCTAAGTGAAATGGAGCTGTGAGTTAGTGGAGATAAGTCACAATGGTGGTGTTTAATGCTGCTACTGGATGTGCTAAGGCTTGAACTGAGCAGCAGGTACTGATGGTTGATTTTGTTATGAGCTATGGAGATTACAGTGCTCGATTGAGGGATGGTGCGGTTATTAAATGGGATGAGGTCAAGTTGCACCGATCTGATGTGGTGGCATGGGCTGTACCTGGAGAGCCAGGAATGATGGCTTGAGACTGCAGGGAGCAGTGGCCTGAGATGAAGGTGATGTTGAGCTTAACTTGAGTCAAGTTGGATTAAAGTAAATGAGCAAGCCAAGGATTGATGGGGAGCCGTGAAGAGTGGCTCATGGTGGTGAAGCCAAGGCATCCAGCAATGGCATTGCAAGATAGAGTATACTAATAATAAGGAATTACAAACAAGTTAATTGAAGCATAGATGGATCTCGGCAAGTGTTTGAAGTAATGGATGTTTCGTGAACTGAACTCAAATGGAGCTTGGTGAGGCTAGTGGTTGTGACCTCACCGGAGAAGCTACAGAATTACAGTGCCGAGCGTGTTGGCTGCAATGGAGCGAGACCGGTGGTGCACAAGAAGTGGATGGAGCAATGTGGCGTAAGATGGTCGGACTGAGATTGCAAATGTATCAAAAGTGTGGCAATATGGTTAACATTGCATACCATGAAGTTACAATGGCTTGAGGTGATTGAATGAGAAGTGCAGTGGCTTTGAGCCGACAGGAGTGAGATGGATGTATGGGTCTGTGATGTGATGCTAAGCTTGGAGGTTACAGATTGCTTTGGCCTGAATTGAGTCAGACATGTATTAGGAAATGGAATTGATTGATCTTGTGAATGTAAAGGCTGGGATGGTGCTGAGACTAGGCCATTGCAGGTGGTGGTGGTACTGGAATTGTGAAGGCCTGAAGAGAATGGGTCTGTGAGCAGTGGCTAGCATGACTCTGGCAAAGAGCAAAGATGGCCAGTGGTAGTGAAACTGGAGGCTTGAGCTTGGTATTGCGCCATGGCACCGTGGTTGCATTGTGCACTGAGGTGGTCTATAATGGGTGTTCAATGTAAGGGAAATTATGTAAAGGATGGTAGCTGCTGGCATTTGAGCAGTGGGATTGAATGCTTGAAGACAGGGGTGATATGATGGCATTGGGAGATGCTGGCTGTGTTGCTCAGATAATAAGAAGGTTTGAGATGCAGGGACCGAGAGCAGTAATGCGACCATCTTGGTCAAATGAATGCTGAGCGCAAGATGGCACAATACTTGGAACGGCCCGTGCAAATGGCTCAAGGCCCCGACAACCCGATCTAATTAGCCAAGTGCTAGCCGAATCGACCCGACTCATCCCAACTCTGGGCCTAACCTCGCCTGACCGAGTTGACTAGCCGATCCCGCCGAGTTGACTCATCAACAACTGGATCGAAGTGACTTTGCCTTGGCCACCGGAGCTGTTTTCCTAAGCAACTTTCCTGGTCAACTTCCGCCACAATCCTGCATCTTCCTACGACCACTTTTGGTATATATATTTTCACATGGGTTTCTCACACATGGTTCATGGGCTTGGTGGACTTTTTTGGTGATGGACTTTGAAGACCTAATTTTGGAAAGTGTGAAGGCTATAAGAAGAAGGAGTTTCTATTCTTTTAGTATCACGTATTTTCTACTGGAGTTTTGGAGGAGAGCTTCTACTAGGGTTTGCTTCCATTTTATTTTACATGTTCTTCATTTTATTTTTGATAATAATTATGTTGAATCAAAATACTATGAGTAACTAAATACCTATTATTGGTTATGGGATAATACGGATTTCACAAATAAGTTTTGATTCAATGAATTAGTTTTGTCTCAAGTTTATTGTTTATGATTCATTGTTAATATTGATATTTGATTTGATAGTTTGTTTGGTTGAGTCCGAATCAACTGATCTACTTTCATATCTAGAGCTATATTAGGTTTTCAATACCAAAAACGTTGTCTATCCCTGATTTTGAGTAGCATAAATGTGGGTAGTGCTTGTAGTGATATATCCTACTAGTCACATATGAATCATAACTTGGGTTAAATCGAATTAGTGCTTTTACACATTTTGGTTTTGATTAGTCTTATTCAGAAAAAAACTTATTGCTTTTAGGGAGTTAAACTTAATTGTGCTTTTTACACTTTAGGTTGCTTTCTTAAGAATTCACATATGCATCTTTTAATGTGGATGTGATGAAATCAGGAATTAGCGGGATACTCTTGCGATCAAGGTATCCTATGACTTTTTAGTAAATGAGAGATTAAAATTTCAATTCTAGTCATTGTTGATAATTCGAGTTTGTGGAATGAAACTATCCCGTGACCAATACTTTCTCCTTATTGATAAATTTTTATTATTACTTTGGCTTTCAATTTATTTTTATTGCTTTGAAACATCAACATCCCCCTTGGTTACTAAGAAGGCAGTTTACCGCGGTGACCAAAGCAGAGGAACAAAGTGTCGGACCACGTTCTGGTTGCGATATGGCCGTACTTCCTCCATAACTTTGTGTACAAAGGTACAAACTCCTTCCGCACTGTGAATCCACCGACATCTCGGTAGCCGGAGGATAAACATTTCATGCGACATCGAATGAAAGACCCGCATTTGGATATTCATAAGATGAGATACCCAAGTCGGCGTCTTCAAGGTTCCACGTGGGTAAGCGTATTTGAGTTTGAAGGAAGAGGAGTGGTTAAGTCATCGTCATCGACGATCGTCACATGTTCCTAAGAGGATATCTCTCGCAAGAATGAAAGGATTATTTACCCGACCGTTATGAAGAACAAACAATGGTTCGAAAAGGAAGAAAAGACAAACCGGTATGATCTTCTTGACTCGAGAACACGAACGGGGGACCGATCATGAAGCTCGGACCCAGGTCGTGCACGTTTAACGGAAGATCCTGGATGGTATGAAGAAGACGATCCACCGTTGTTAGACATGATGGGGAAACAAAACTTTAACAAGGAAGCTCTACCGCAAAAAAAAAAAAACGTAAAATGGTTCAAAATTCTCTACACCTGCAGACATATCCGAGGAAACCCTAAAATGATTGCGGCGCCGATGAATGAGGATTCAACACCGACCGAGTCGGGTTTTCTTGTGAACCCTAATCGAGAATCGAAGGTCATCCGGATTCTAGCGATTCAAACGGCAGTGTGTAAATCACCCACGCCTCGGAGTTCCAAATGAAGAAGAATCCTACCCTAGCTCAAGCACCTAAGGGAGGAAGCAGTGCACAAGACCTCGTGACCACACAGTATGGAGGATTACCCACGGCCGGAACCCTCCGGGTAGACTTTCTTTATCTTGTCTTCTTACGTTTATGTATGCCACCATCTCATGCCTACCACACAATAGTGTAACCATTATGTGCTAGGCGGGGGGACTTAATGTTGATGGTGGATTTTCGTTTAAGGTTAAATTTGTAAAAAACCATAAAAATCATGCTACTGACATCTTGTAAAAGATAAAGCCATTTATAAGTGTTGATACTCCCTCACTTAATTCACCAAGAATGGAGCATGTAGCAACAATCCCATTCTCGTGAATACATGAAATTCCCCCTGTGTTGGAGCATGTGGCAACAATCCCTTCCTATGAATTTCATATCAGCCTTGTATTTCCAAAGACTCATTATCGTTGTGGCATGACGACCGAGTGTTACTCTTACGAGAATAACACGAACCTCCAAGCACTATAATGAAACCATGTACGAAATACCCGCATGTGCCGATTCTCGGTGTGTTATACTAGCCCGAGCCCTCTCGGTGTGTTATACTAGCCCGATTGAACCCCTCTCTGTGTTATACTAGCCCGATTGAGCATCCTGACCGACCGTGATCAGTCCGGATATGATCTCGATCGCAGTCATCCAACTCCCACAAGCATGATTGGATGACCCGGATAAATTCCATCACCCCCAAGGTGTATGGAATACCCACGGCTGACCCCGCATGGTCGCCCATTGGCCGTTGCTTGCCAAAAGACGTTCATACCAAGCATTATGGACTAAACCCTAAATAAGGGTTTGCGGCATATTACATGTGTCGCAAAATAATCTCAACCATCCATCTTCGCAGGTATAGATGGAGGGTGTAGATGTAGACTCAAAGGGCGCAGAGCATGTCAACACGATCACCGTGGGCCGCCACACACTTGACCAATCGGTCAAGACCAACAATGTTTGGCCGTGACAGACCGTCACCCAAACAAGAAGTGGCGCACGGCTTTGAAAACCAAAATTAGGGTTCAAGCCATCACGCGTCGTCCATCTTCTCCGACGCACGAATGGAGGGTCACAAATTAGATTAAGCAAGGGCCGGCCATACCAGCATGACCACCGTGGGCCCATCTACCTCCTCATATGGTCGGCCAAGGCATATCATGCCTGGCTAATCCAAAACGCCCGCCCAAACATGCGTGGTTACACTTCCCAAATTGCAAACTGATCTCGACCACTCAACTTCACCCCATGATTTGAATGGCTTAGATCACGTTTTCATGGGATAGTCGGTATAAGCATGATCACCACCGCCATCTTCCCCCGTCAAACCCATCGACCAAGACCGACCAAGTTAGGTCGTCTTGAAAACACGCCGGAAAAGAGTATGGCGCGCGGCATCAAACTCCTATTGCAAAATCAATCTCAACCACTCAACTTTACTCTGGTCAAATTGAGTGGCTTAGATCGCGCCTTCATGGGACAAAGTGAGGTATGGACGTGCACACCGGCATGCTGTCTACACACATGCCCTAATGGTCGGTCCTCTCCAAATCCCTTTCCATGCTTGGTTTCGACCAAGTCAAGAGTCATGCTTGCGCCTCCTCTTCAAAAAACCTAATATTCATTAACTGGCCGCAGATGAGTGTCTCAAAGATCATCTCATCCGTCCAACTTCACCAACCTTGGTTATACAACCCTCGTCAAGAGTTATTTGGTTAGTGAGGCGTCATTGCCCATCACTTTACCACACCATAATGCACACTCCGCATAAAATACACACGATACTTCACAAGTATCGACTTCAATAACACAGTTATTTAATTCAAAGATTACATGCTATCTTTCGTGGATCCACGATCCACACATTCCGACATCAATCATGTCACAAACTGGGGGATACATACTCAGGTATTGGTCTCAGCGGTTTACGAGCGTGCGGCGTGCAACGCGCCATCACAAGAACGTGTCAGGAAGTCATGGACGGTTAGAGATGAATAGGAGAAGTGGGCAAGACTGGTCGACGCACAACTCCACTACTCCATCACTCCACTTCCTCCACTTCCCACGAGAGACGTGAATGAGGCTCAATGACTTGTATAAATAGGTTCTCCTCCCTATTTCAAACAACAACACAAGTTCGAACGAGACAGAATATCAAGTGTTAATACAAAAATCGTATTCAAACACCCAGAGCTCGCTTGCATCAACCGCAAGCCTGCTCACCTTCTCATTACAAGTCATAAGCAAGCCAACACCTTCTTCGCTTCCTCCCTAAGATCAACCCCATCTCCTTCACTTTGTGACCGAAACAAGTCCTGGAACGGCCATTTCTTGGTTTAGGGCGACTTGCACTGAGATTGATTTCTCGAATCTACAAGCACTCACCGCGCAGTGCATTTATTTAAAGGTTTAAATTCATTCCTCATCCACACCTCAAATTACCAAATTCTGCAGGAGTAGTTTTCACCCATAAACACTTGGTATGCGAATATAGTGAATTATCTTGTTACTGGTCGAATTCCCCAACATTGGGGTAAACAAGATCAATCTAGGTTTTTAGCCGAGGTTAAGCACTTATTTTGGTATGATCCTTATTTGATTAAGTATTGTCCAGACCAGTTATTAGGAGATGTATACCCGAGAGTGACCAGTCCAAAGATATTTCCTTTTGTCATGATCATGCTTGTGGGGGTCACTTTAGTGCTAAGAGGACCGCCGCTAAGATATTGCAAAAGTGTGGATTCTATTGGCCTTCGTTGTTTAAAGACTCCCCGATTCTTCGTGTTACTTGTGAACGTTTCCAGAAATTAGGAACCATTTCCCGTAGGAACATGATGCCCTTGAACCCTATTTTAGTTTTCGAGGTCTTTGATGTGTGGGGTACTGACTTTATGGGTCCGTTTCCTAATTCTTTTGGTAACTTATACATCCTTGTCGCTGTAGACTATGTCTCTAAGTGGATTGAGGCGGTTGCGTGTAAGACCAATGACCATAGGGTTGTGATTGAGTTCTTGAAAAATAATATACTTACACGGTTTGGTACACCGCGAGCTATAATTAGTGATGGAGGGCCGCACTTTTGTAAAGGACCTTTTAGGCTTCTGATGAAGAAATATGGTATTATACATATGGTAGCTACCCCGTATCATCCGTAAACTAGTGGTCAGATAGAGGTTTCTAATAGGGAGATAAAACGTATATTAGAGAAAACAGTTAATCCTAATCGGAAAGACTAGTCGACTAGGCTTACTGATGCCTTATGGGCTTACCGTACTGCGTTTAAGACCCCCATTGGAATGTCGCCTTATCGGCTTGTGTATGGCAAGGCATGTCATTTACCTGTTGAGTTAGAACATAGAGCTTATTGGGATGTTAAGCAGCTAAATTTTTCACTTGACAAGGCAGAGCCCATAAGAAACTCCAAATCAATGAGTTGGAAGATATTCGTATAGATGCTTACGATAGTGCTAAGGAGTATAAGAACAAAATGAAACTTGTGCATGATAGAAATATTTGAAGGAAATCATTTTCTCCAGTTCAAAAAGTTCTTCTGTATCATACCCGCTTGCATCTTTTCCCAGGGAAGTTACGTTCTCGGTGGACGGGTCCTTTTATTGTTCGCACTGTCTTTCCTCATGGAGCTGTTGAGATCGAGACACCGGATGGTAGTAGTTCTTCGAAGGTTAACGGTCAGAGATTGAAATACTTTTTAGATCCCTTTCCTACAGGTGATGTTGAGGAGGTCGCTCTGGAGGACCCCGTTTACCCTTGATTGACCATCAAGGCGATTTGTATATTGTATATTAGTTTTTGATTTCTCTCTTCACCCAGGTACTACCTTTCCGACTTATCTATTTACTGATTCCTCATGTTACTTTATTTTTTTGGTATTGCTCTTTCATTAGAAACATTGAGGACAATGTTAGATTTAAGTTTGGGGGTGGGGAAGAAACTTTTTGTTAGCTTTTAGTTGCAATAAATAAACTCCAGAGCCTAGAAATTTATGGTTATTAAGGTTGGCACTAACGAATCTAAGTGGATAGGAACATCTTGGTTGTAGGAGTTTAGGAACCAATCTAATTAGATGGAAACATCTAAAGAGTCTATTCATAAAAGCACAGAGCTCAGGTGTTAGAATTAAAAAAAAATATGGTAGTTTCGCCATATCTCGTTGAATCCTTTTCACCTTCTGTTTTTATTTTTCTTGTCTTTTAAGTGATTTGGTGGGGCACACGATTCAAGTTGTTACCATTGCTAGGGTGAAATAGATTGATTGGGATACCAAAAGAAAACGAATTGAGACCAGACCAATCGGAATAAATTCAATAAAATCGACCACTGGTGCCCTTGTATATGCCAGTTGTGTTTACCTAGAGTTAGAATTATCACCCGCTGGTTCCCTTGTATTTGCCAGCTGTGTTGATACTAGTCAGACCGGTATCTCAGTCCATTAGGATAGGTTCATCCTAGTATTGGCCTTCAGACAGATATGGGAAACACCGTTCACCTTAGTCAAACCATCTGCGTTTTTATCTACATCCATCTTCTTAATCTTTCCATGTGATTGGTTGACTCCGGTTATGATGTCCAGAAACTATCTGAGTAGAGCTCTGTCACTTATATATGAATCTTAGTATGCTTGAGTGCAAACTCGTGTACAACAATTGGAATTTCGCATCAGGGTACTTCCTCCTATAGTCAATGATTGTATGCCAACCAAGGAGATTCTTTAGTGCCTTCCAAGGTTCTGCGTAGATAGCTAGGGTCTGGAGTATTGGTTTTGTGGGTACACCTCTGGTAAACCCTTCCGAGATTAATTAACTCGGTCACTAGGGCCACCTAGTGAGTTAGGATTTTATTTTCTATATTAGTTTTGCTAGAGGACTAGCAAATAATAAGTTTGGGGTATTTGATAGACACATTTTTGTGTCTTAATTGTGTCTTAATTGTCCTTAGTGTCTCCGTTGTTAGTGCTTGATTTTATACTTATTATAGTGTTTTTATGTTTGTGTAGGTGTTTTTGGAGAAATACACTTGTGTGGAAAAAGTTTCTCAAAAAGTGCTATTTGGACCCCTGAGAAAAATACTAAAAGCACCCTCATTTTGGATAAGGGCACCCCAGTGCACCCCACAAGGCAACTGCTATTCGCACCCCGTCTGTTAGGGGGGAGGTCATCCCTACCATTCAAATTTTCAGTTTTGGCGGGAAATGGTAGCTGTAGAAGAACAGAATTTTGGGTCGATATTTAGGGATATTTTAGAGAGACTCAACGGCTGAAACTCTTCAAGATGACGTGATTGGGCGTATCAGGCTTGGTAAAGGCCTTTGGTTCGACTGAATTTGGTCAGATAATCCGAGAGAAGGAAACAGAGTGCCACGGGTTATGGTTAGTCCATTCCGAGTTCTAAGTGTGTGATCGAGAGGTTTTCTTGTGCCTACTCCGTGTTATACCACTTCTGGATGATGTATCAGCGTGTAGGGAGTGTGTTTGAAGCAAATCAAGGCTCGGAGGAGATTAAAAAGGTTAAGAAAATATTCCCGGAATATTTTCCTTAATGCCGAGTAATGAAGAAATATATGGAGTTATGAAGGAGATTTCTTGTGCATGAGAGGCTATATAAGGTGTTGAGGAGTATTAGAGCAGAGGGGGAGGTGATTGGGAGCAGTTTAGAACGTCACAGAGCCAAAAATTCAGAGTTGCAGAGAATCGCCATTTTCTGCTGCTGTGAAGAACACCAAGAACATACAACGCACAAGAGACATTCGTTTTGCTACAGTGACAACGGCAGTTAGATATTATCGTTCTCTGTAACAGTTCGGTTTGTAACACATATAATTGCTACAAACACGGTTTTTAATTATTTTCTCCCATTTTCATCATTTGTAAACACTTTGAGCAATGAAATCAACTTTTGAGCGTGTTTCCAACATGATGATGAGCTAATTCTCCCACAACCAAGGCAATGAGGAAGCTATTTACGCATGAATAATTGGTAACTATTTTATTTTCTCTAATTTATAATTTATAATTTATAATTCACTCAATCACTGCTTTTGCGGAGTTTTCGATTGTTTGCGTAATTTTCTTAATTAGTTGTGATTCAATCTGATAAGTTATACTTTGTTTAGTCAATTGATAATTTATGCTTAGGGAGTACAATTGATATTTGAGAATTCGCCTGAGTATTTGTGAGTTAAGAAATAAGGGACTTAAAAGATAATTAGAGTTTTGGGTTATTTACCATCATTCATTCATGTGTAATAGTGGAATCAGTGTCTTGGTTATTTTTAATATCTTGAAATTAATTTTGCATTAAGTTTTCTTTATTGTTAAGTTTTATCAAGTCTAAAATCTATTGTTTTCACAAGTCTCAACGAACTTTTTACTACAACATCATTGAAAATAAACATCAATTTTTGGCGCCACCGACGCGGACTTGTCTTTAGGCTAGAGTTTTTAGATTTTTTTTTTTTAGGTTTTTATTTGTTTTTGTTCTTCTTTACGTTTTTGGGTTTTTGTCTTTTCCTTACAGAATTTGGAATTTGGAGCGAAAGAAAATTTTGCCAAAGCTTTTGGTGAATACTTAAAGACTTGGAGTAAAAGGCAAAGCGAAAGGAGCGAAAGAAGAAGATTTTTTTTATTTTATAAAAGAAAAAAGAGAGACATTTTTATTTTTATTTTTTAGATATTATTTTTAGACTTTCCTTTTCTTTTGCACTTTACTTTTGGACTTTGGATTTTAAACCGTGGGACATTATTTTTAAACCCTACGGAAGGGTAGTTTAAATATAAACTGTGTGCAGAGAAGGACGGCGATTACGATATCGCCTCGGCCCCTTGGTTTCGTACATGACATAGGAGTCGTGGCCCGAGTCGACTACAATGGTTCATCCCCCGTCTGGAACGGGAGGTAAGTTTGTCGAAACACTCGCGAATCCCCTGTCAACGAGTTACTGTATTTCTTCGTTTGCATATATGCTGAGGAATTGAAAACGACTGCTTTAATTTCCTAGTAAAGGGCAAGGACTGTCCATACAAGATAAGGGTTCAGATTTCATCACCGTTCTCTTCTTGCCCGCCTTAGGAAAACGATACTTAACACTAACCTAAGCTTTAAAATTTGGAATAGAACGAGACCGATAGGGTAACGAGCTTAATAGGAAAGTCGTTCAAAAAATATTGGTTACTATTTTAAGCATACTTCGAAGTTCATGATGGTTTCTGTGAGTTGAATACGTGACTGAGCCGCCTTGTAATGCGGTGAGGCCTTGGGTATCAAAGCTCCACGCAGCTTCCCTCGCCTCTATTCAAATTACTTCAACTCGGATTGATTCCAGAGAGGTTTGCTCAGATTGTAACGAGTTCCTTTTTGAAAGATTAGAAGCTGGTCTAGAAACAATCTAAGAGGATCCATCATGCTTTTTGTTTGCTAGAAATCATTAGGTTTGCTGTGGTGGAGTCAGCCTTGTTTGTGTTTGCATAAAACTTCCTTTCCTTTTAGGATTTTTCTTTTTCTTTTGTTTTTCTAGTGTATGCCCGAGGTTATTAGAGAGCGGGCTTGGAAAAGAGACAATCTAGGTCGATTGATTAGTGAAAAACCTAGTAATTCTTCTTGTGGAAGCGGTGAGCTGGAAGACTCTTCTTTTGAGAGCCCTGTTTTTGAAAACTTCGGTTTTGAGAATCTGTCTCTTCGTGAGGAAAGTACCCCTAGTACTTTAGCCGTGCCAGCGATGGCAACTTTGAAAGATTACATTTTCCCAACTAGGACCAACCGAGCTTCGTGCATTAAATTGCCAGCCAATACGGCTAATTTCGAGATAAAACCTAGTATTCTTCAGATGATCCCTATATTCTTAGGAAAAGATGATGAGAACCCTTATTTTCATATTAGGGACTTTGAGGAAATTTGTGGGACAGTTAGAATAAAAGACCTTATCGATGAAGTTTTGAAACTTAAGATGTTCCCCTTTTCCTTGAAAGATAAAGCCAAGACCTCAAGCTAAACAACCTACCATCCGAATCCATTGAAACATGGCAGAACTTATTGTGCTTTCTATATAAAATTCTACCCTAAGCATAAAACTGCAGCCATTAGACAGAAAATTAGTTCCAGTGTGTAACAAGAGGGAGAGTCTCTTTATAGGTTTTTAGAGAGATTCAATTATCTCCTATCCTAGTGTCCTCACCATGGATTTGATAAGATGAAACTTGTAGAGATTATTTATGATGGTTTAGACTATTCGACCAAAGCCATGGTCGAGTCTATGTGCGCTGGTGAGTTCACTAGTAAAAGTGATGAGGATGCTTTTACCTTCTTAGGAGTTGTCGCTGAAAAATCCCAACAGTGGGAGTCTTGTGTTGAACACCCTAAGAGACTCTTGGTCAATAGAAGTGGCACCAATGTGGTAGATACAAGCTTCGGGTCAGATGCTAAGTTTGCTGCTTTGTCTAGAAGGTTAGAAGCTTTGGAATTAAATCAGCCTAAACATAAGTCTCTTGTTGAACTTGATGATAGGATTAGAGCCTCTCAAGTCTCTAGTTGTGGAGTAGAACCTAATATATCATTTTTGGAAGGACAGGTTAGTGAAGAACAAGCCCATGCTATCTATAACAACTCTAGGTTTGAAAACCGTCAGAAGTTTGACCCATACTCAGAGACCTATAACCCTGGTTGGAGGAACCATCCTAATTTCTCTTGGTCTAAGGACCAGAATCAAGGCCAATCTAGTAATTCTCAGCCTCCCCCAGGTTTTGGTTATACTAAGAACTCTTCAGGTCAGGTCCAGAACCCATATGAGAATAGAATAACCACCTTAGAGGAATCTCTTAGTATATTAAGAAAGAGCCAGGATATGATATCACAAAGCCAAGAAATGTTAGTAAAGAGCCAGGGTAATTTTCAAGAGGAAACCAAGTAGAATTTTAAGAATAATTCCCAGTCTCTTGCTAAATTAGAACTTCAAGTTGGCCAAATAGCTAAATTTCTTAGTGAGAGAGAAGATGGAAGGTTCCCTAGTCATACTGATCCTAACCCTAAAGGAGAGAAATCGTACAATCATGTGAATTCTATTACAACCCTTAGGAGTGGAAAGAAATTTGACATTAAGGTCGCCATGCCTGAAAGTGAACATGTTGTAGTTCACCCTTTTGAGCCAGAAAATGAGGAGACTGATAGAGTCTCTAAAGAGACCAATGAGGGTCCTCTTGAGCCCGTCTTTGTTCCCAGAGCCCCGTTCCCCCAGCTGCTAGTTCCAACTAAGAGGGAGTCCAACTTTGATGATATAATGGAGGTTTTTAAGCAGGTAACTATCAACCTTCCATTATAGTCAGACCGGTATCTCAGTCCATTAGGATAGGTTCATCCTAGTAGTGGCCTTCAGACAGATATGGGAAACACCGTTCACCTTAGTCAAACCATCTACGTTTTCCTCTACATCCATCTTCTTAATCTTTCCATGTGATTGGTTGACTCCGGTTATGATGTCCAGAAACTATCTGAGTAGAGCTCTGTCACTTATATATGAATTTTAGTATGCTTGAGTGCAAACTCGTGTACAACAATTGGAATTTCGCATCACGGTACTTCCTCTTATAGTCAATGATTGTATGCCAACCAAGGAGATTCTTTAGTGCCTTCCAAGGTTCTGCGTAGATAGATAGGGTCTGGAGTATTGGTTTTGTGGGTACACCTCTGGTAAACCCTTCCGAGATTAATTAACTCGGTCACTAGGGCCACCTAGTGAGTTAGGATTTTATTTTCTATATTAGTTTTGCTAGAGGACTAGCAAATAATAAGTTTGGGGGTATTTGATAGACACATTTTTGTGTCTGAATTGTGTCTGAATTGTCCTTAGTGTCTCCGTTGTTAGTGCTTGATTTTATACTTATTATGGTGTTTTTATGTTTGTGTAGGTGTTTTTGGAGAAATACACTTGTGTGGAAAAAGTTTCTCAAAAAGTGCTATTTGGACCCCCTGGAGAAAAGTACTAAAAGCACCCTCATTTTGGATAAGGGCACCCCCAGGCACCCCACAAGGCAACTGCTATTCGCACCCCTTCTCTGTTAGGGGGGAGGTCATCCCTACCATTCAAATTTTCAGTTTTGGCGGGAAATGGTAGCTGCAGAAGAACATAATTTTGGGTCGAGATTTAGGGATGTTTTAGAGAGACTCAACGGCTGAAACTCTTCGAGATGACGTGATTGGGCGTATAAGGCTTGGTAAAGGCCTTTGGTTTGACTGAATTTTGTCAGATAATTCGAGAGAAGGAAATAGAGTGCCACGGGTTATGGTTAGTCCATTCCGAGTTCTAAGTGTGTGATCGAGAGGTTTTCTTGTGCCTACTCCGTGTTATACCACTTATGGATGATGTATCAGCGTGTAGGGAGTGAGTTCAGTAGGAGACTCACTGATTGTGGTAGTTGGTGCATTCGGCACCACATTATCATCTTGATCGCAAGGAAACACAAGATGCTGCGGACAATTCTTTGCCGTGTTCCCGAAACAATCACACAGTTGACACGGGGGTGTATAAGCCATGGAATATCCTATCATTGCAAGCAAGTTTTCGAGGTTAATTAGGCCCATAAACTTTAATAGTACTCGTAAATTTGGAAATAGCTGTAAGTATCTGATTATTAAATGAATATGAATACGTCGACTTAGAGTTACATATATATTTTATAAACATCCGTGTTATGTAATGTAAGATTCATTAGATTTATGTAAGATTACCAGCTGCATAAGGTTTATGATTTGCTTGTAGCACAATTTTCTTCCACTCAGCCGCTTCGTCCGTTAAACGAGATAGTTGTCCATTTAAAAGCAATCTTTGATCGGTTAAAAATAATATTTGATCGGTTAAAACCGATTTCTCTTCCTGTAATCAAGTTTCAAAGGTTCTCAGGTTGAAATGGTATAATTAACATTTAACAATTAAAATTCAAAGAATAGCTTTTCTTTTCTCATTTTGAAATGGCTTATAATGTATCAACTTCTGGATGATGATATGTGGTGCCGAATGCACCAACTACCACAATTAGTGAGTCTCCTACTCTTCAATTCCTCTTTCATGACATCCCATGTCACGATGCTTGGATGACCAGCAGTAAGGTCATCATCAGTTCTAGTTCTCCACCACAATTTCGCATCACCCTCTAGGTACATGCTAACGAGAGTAACCTTTTGTTCTTCCAGGGTTCTCGCGGCCTTGAAGCATTGGTCCATGTCCCACATGAAATTATCCAATGCCTTCGAATCTCTTGCGCCAGAAAAGGACTTAGGTTCTGGGACTTTAATCGTCGTAAAGTCACTTCCACTACCACCCGCAGTAGCTTGATCCGATCCAATTGTACTCACCATTCTCCTCAAGACGTTTAACTCGTTAGTTAGCTCTTTCAAGGCACCTGTGAACATGGCCTTATTAGGAGTGATTTGGCCTTCCAAATCAGCATGTTTCTTAGTTGTATTCTGGCTTGCCACAAGCATATAAACAACATATGTGTTTAATGCTTGTGTTTATAGGTGAAAACTATTCCTGCCGGTTTTGGTAATTTGGGGTGTGTGGATGAGGAATGAATCTAAACCCTAAACAAATGCACTGCGCGGTGAGTGCTTGTAGATTCGGAAATCAACTGCAAAGTCCGGCCTAAACCAAGAAATGGCCGTTCCAGCATTTGTTTCGGTCACAAAGTGAAGGAGATAGGGTTGATCTTAGGGAGGGAAGCGAAGAAGGTGTTGAGATTGTGAAGGTGTTGGCTTGCTTATGACTTGTAACAGAAAGATGAGCAGGCTTACGATTGATGCAAGCAGGCTTTGGGTGTTTGAATACGTTTTGTATTAACACTTGGTTTCGCCTTTTGTGTTGTTTTCTCCTTTTTCCAGTTTTTCTCTTGTTTTGGAAAATAGGTAGGAGAATCTATTTATACAAGTCATTTGAGCCTTATTCACGTCTCTCGTGGGAAGTGGAGGAAGTGGAGTGATGGAGTAGTGGAGGTGTGTGTTGGTGTTACACGACCAGTCTTGCCCACTTCTCCTGTCATCTCTAACCGTCCATGACTTCCTGACACGTTCTTGTGATGGCGCGTTGCACGCTGCACGCTGTAAACCGCTAGACCAATACCCCGCATGTATCCCCCGCTTGTGACATGATTGATGTTCTGAATATGTGGATCGTGGATCCACAAAAGGTAGCATGTAATGCTAAATTGAATAATCATGCGTTATTCGTGAAGTTGATACTTGTGAAGTATCATGTGTATTTTATGCTTTGCATCATGGTGTGGTAGAGTGACGGGTGGTGATCACCATGACGTCTCACCGACCAGCTTAACTCCCCGACCAGGGTTGTATAACCAAGCCGGTGAAGTTGGACGGACGAGATGATCTTTGAGACACTCATCTCGCGACCGTTGATGGAATTAGGGTTTTTGAAGAGGTGCGCAAGCATCACTCTTCAGCTTGGTCGAAACCAAGCATGGGATATAATTTTGGCAAGGCCGACCGTGCATGTGTGTAGACAACATGACGGTGTAGGCTCCTATACCCATTACCTCACGAAAGTATGATCTGGGCCACTCAATTCGTCCGGTGAAGTTTAATGGTCGAGATCAATTTGTGACAGAAAACCAGTGCCGCAATAGCCGCGCGTCATGCCCACTTCGGGCGCACGTTCCAAGGTGACTAATCTTGGTCGGTCTTGGCCGATCGGTCTGGTGTGAAGGTGGTAGGTTGGTGTTCACGCCTATACCTAAATATCCCATGAAAACGTGATCTGGGCCACTCAAATCGTCCGGCGAAGTTGAGCGGTTGAGATCAGCCATGCGGTTTGGGAGATGTGACCACGCTAGTTTGGGCGCGCGTCTTGGAATAACCAGGCATGATATGTCTTGGCCGATCGGGTGAGGGGATAGATGGGTCCACGGTGGTCATGCTGGTATGACCGGACCTTCTTTAATCTAATCTTGGACCCTCCATTCATGCCGAGAAGATGGACGCTCGTGATGCTCAAAACCCTAATTTTGGGTTTCAAGGCCGTAACCATGCTTTATTCGGCGTATTTAATTGGGATAACCAACCATGGTTGGTCCCGACCGATTGGTCGGTATGTAGGCGGGCCCACGGTGATTGTGTTGACATGCTCGGGGCCCTTTGAATCTACATCTACACCCTCCATCTATACCGCGAAGATGGATGGTTGAGACTGCTTTGCGACACATGTAATATGCCGCAAACCCTAATTTAGGTTTTCCGCCCATACGCTATGGTTTGGACGTTTTGGCAAGCTAGGCCAATCTGAGGGAGGCCGACCATGCGGGATCCACGTTGGTTCTAAGCTGGATATTCCATACCGCTTGGGGGTGATGGAATTGATCTGGGTCATCCAATCATGCTTGTGGAGTTGGATGATCAGATCATATCCGGACCGATACTGGCCAGTCCGGATGCTCAATCGGCTAGTATAACACACCGAGAGGGGCTCAATCGGGCTAGTATAACACACCGAGAGTCACCTGCACGGGTATTTCGTACATGGTTTCATTATAATGCTTGAGGTTCGTGTTGCTTTGTAAGAGCAACACTCGCCGTCATGCCGCACCGATAATGAGTACAGAAATACAAGGCCGATTGCGCATTAATTAATAATGCTAGAAATTCACAGGTATATGGGATTGTTGCTACATGCTCCAACCTCGATGAATTTTGTGTATTCATGAATGGGATTGTTGCCACATGCTCCATTCTAGGTGAATTAAGTGAGGGAGTATCCAACACTTATTGATGGCCTTATCTTTTACAAGATGTCAAAGCATAATTTTCTCGGTTTTTACAATTTTAACCTTAAATGAAAATCCACCATCAACATTAAGTCCCCGCCTAGCACATAATGGTTACGCTATTGTGGGGTAGGCATGAGATGGTGACATACATATGTGAGAAAGACAGATAAAAGAAGTTTACCCTAAGAGTATTGACCGACCGCTAGTCGCCCACGCCGTTGTGCTTGTATGGAATCCTTTGGTGGGACCGATTTCCTTCTTTGGGTATTTGAATCAGAAAAGGAATCCAAAAAAAAGAGGTATCCTTGTTCTATTGGGATTCTTCTAATTTTTTGTCTATAAAAGAGACCAACCCCTTTGCTTTTTCTCACGAATTTTTTTTTTTTTTGCTGAGCAGCTCCCGTCCGTGATCGCCCGCCGCCGCTCCCGCCAACGCGCGCCGTTGCTGCCACGGAGTTTCCGCCGCGTTGCTTTTGAGTTGCTGCCGTCCAAGGTAAGTTTCGCTCTTTTTTTTTTTTTAATATAAAGGTAAAACCCTAGTTTGCTAGGTAAACACCTTTTGTAAGATGTGCATATGCTTAGTTTTTTCCACCGAGGTTGATACGCCAATATTTTCTAGAATTGCTTAGTAAAACAACCCGTGAATCCATGATCATGTTGTTTTTTGCTTCTTTCCACCATTGCATGCAAAACCTAGCTTTTAGGTTGTATCTTGAAAAGAAAAACCTTGGCTTGAATCTCGTAGACACGATTCCCATAAAAAAAATCGTGTTATGATGTGTGCGGATGAACGCGGGCCCGCCGTGTATGCTTGATTGAACGTGGGTCTCACCCACATATGCTTGACTGAAAGTCGACCTTATATTAGTCTTGTGCCCCGGGCTTGAAACTTGAGTAACACCGAACTTGAAATTTATACCGGACTTGAAACTTGTACCAGACTTGAAACCAATACCAAACTGAAACTTGTACCGGACTTGAAACCAATACCAGATTGAAACTTGTACCGGACTTGAAACCAATACTGCACTCGAAACTTGTACCGGACTTGAAACCAATACCAGACTTGAAACTTGAGTAATACCGGTGTTTGGACCTAATCCCAGCCTTTTGTGCATTTCAACGTGTCTTGTCGTGCGTGACTACACGCTTCATGCGCTTTTCATACAAGTTCTAACTCCCGTCTTCTTTTATTTTATTGTGGAATGAAGAAAAGAATTCCTGTTGAGATGTCTTCCGAGATAATGTCAAAAGCCAAGCCGGGAAGTGTTGACACCTTCAAAGATATGCCGAACATCGATGATGAGTTGTTCACCTCGCCTTTTCCAAACATTAGAAAACATCCTTCTCATAAGATAGTCCCGCTTTCCGATTCGTAAAATATGGATGTTGATCCATTTTCTTCTTCAAAGACTTGTGATGAGATTTTGTCTCCTGGAGAAACGAATATCCGCCTTCCCCTATTGACTTCAAGATTTGTCATACTCCACCGGGTTCTTATGAAGGATGGATGAGACGATGTTGAGTAATAAGAGCATTAAGATAATTTGACCAAAGCGCAAATCCTCAATGCGGTCATGGCATCTGCTGCTCTTGAAATTAAGAAAGACGCTGGGTTTGATTACCTTCATTTCTCGATGGCGTCCTTCTACTCATACATCCATATCTAGGTGGGGAGAGATGACTATTACTCTGAGAGTGTAGCTGCATTAATGAACTTCCGCCATTGCTTTGGGAAGTCTTTCTTACGAGCTCTCTCGATACGGAACAACGTAACTATGATGCTATACTTCAAAAGGTGGCGGGTTTCGACAATCTGACAAGGAGGAGAAAAAAGATACGAGATGCTTTTACACTGGTGGGTGTCGGAGTGGTCTCCTGCACTCCAGAGCCGGATCAAGAGTTGGAAAATGAGCTCAACAGGTGATTGCGCTCCCTGTCTTTATGGCTATCCAGAGATATATTCGACGACGGTTCTGGAAAGAAGACCATTAGAGGTGACCTCGTTAAGATCGCTATAAAGCTGGCAAAAGGTAAAGTTCTTCCCCTAGGTGCTTTGTTCCTTGGATCGCTGTATTCTCATCTGGACGCCTTAGCAATGGACATGCATGTTTCTAACGGGTACAAGAAGGTGGAGTCGTACGTTCACTTCGCTTTTCTTCAGCATTCTTATGGGAACACTTCAAAAGTTATGCTCCTACTCCCGCTCCCTGCAAATTCGCTCAAAGAACTTGTATGGTGGCTCGAGAATACTCCGTTGGCATAGGAGGCGTCCCAAAACCGACGCGAGACTTGTGGACATATTTGACAATATGTCTTCTGTAGATTTCCGTCCATGGGGGCCGATCCACCCTTCCATTGTTCAGCCAAAGACTTTTGCTATTGCTTCTGATGGTCCTGATGCTGTGTTGCATCGATGTTAAGACTATGAGATTTGGGGAAATTGTTTACCTCGCACATACCGCATCCCGTGATATGTCCCGTCTTTATTCAACGAAGAATTTACTGTGACTCCGTATAATATTGACAGGGCGGATCGTCAAATGGGATTTGATCAGGGTGTCCCATTTATCCGTCCACCAGGGGTTCCGAAAGAATTCCTCCCAAATATTCTTAACGCTGACGTGTTTTTAGAACGGGTGAGCCTTCCCTTCGCCTATTGGGAGAAACCCAAAGGGTAACCGATAAGTACAAGGAATTTTGGAGGAGGCAACTCATGATTTTCCAGAATTCTCTGAGAGTGTTGTGACAGTTCCCGTGGTGAACCATCTTCCGACGTTTTGAAAAAGCATTTCCGGTTGAAGCCACTTCCACCAAACGGACTCGAGCCGAGGATTGCAGTCCCCAAGCAGAGAGAGATCCAAAAGGCAGGCATGTGGTTCTTGATCCTCAATTCCTCCAATATGCAAGTATTTAAATCTCTTCCCGTTGGTTCCTTCATTTCTCCAGAGTAAATTCTTCTAAGAGTGATCCTTGCTTGAAATCATGGAATTCCGAAAGAGAATGTCTTCACAAGGTTGGCGCGCATTCGAATGAGAAGGCTGGTAATGTTGGCCTTCATGTTGAGAAGTCTGGCGGTACTGATCTTCATGCTGAGAAGTCTGGCGGTACTGATCTTCATGCTGAGAAGTCTGGCGGTACTGATCTTCATGCTGAAAAGTCTGGAGAAACCGCTCCTTTTCCCGACCATGACAGAGATGATGCAAGCTCAGTTGGACAAGGCGCCTCCCTAAGTGATCTTGTTGATGGGGCCGTGATGGAAATTAGCACCCGTGAGCGAAGTAGATATCGGAGGAATGTAAGAGAGGCAACATCCGCTATTGTTGAGGTGGCTCCCCTGAAGAATGTTCTCGAGCATGTTCCAATCAATAAAGCTGTCGTGGCGACTTCTTCCGAAAGACCTCCCCGCAACCGACAAGGCTCTCGTGGATCGGTGAAGTATTGGTAGCGCAACCTGGAGCTTTGTTCGATCCTCCTTTCATTGTTCCTTATCCATTCCATGTGTTGGTTGGAGGATTCAGCAGCTTGCCGGTTCGGTTCAAGGAGTTGTACACGGCAATATGGGAGAAACACGGCCACATTGCTACCACTACGAAGCTCAAAAGTCGCCTTGCATTGGTCAACCGCGTTCAGAGGCTTTATTTTCTATCCATGGGATGAGCGCCACGACCGGTCGAACAGCTTCTCGAGGAGATGATTGAAGACCGGAAGTGCCATCGAGATGTGTTTGTGCAAGAGATTTACTTCAATGCTCCTTGGTTCCTCAAAGGGTTCTCCGAGATTCAGGAGCTCCAGAAATTACAAGGTGAAGTCCCTTCTGCAGAATGTGTTACTCGCCAGGAAGAAGAGGTTGAAAAGTTGTCTGAGGAGTTGAAGCTGAAGCAGGCTGTACTTCAAAGGATGAAAGTCGCTCTTGCCCAGAAGGACGAGTTGCTTCTGAAGGACTTTCCTTAAAGGATTCGTGCCATATACTTGGCTCTTCTTTTTCTTTTTTAGTGATAGTGAGGATCTCTTTTCATAACTTGACTTCTAGTTTTGAATTAATAGGTAATTGAATTGGTTTATTTTGAGATAGTTTTGTGAATAACTTTTCTGAAAGAGGTTATTTTAAATGGAATTTGCATCTTGGTCATGAATGATTGCACATGTCATATGAAATTGCAAATGTCGTGTAAAAGGGAGGTATGAAGGGAAGCAAACATGCGTTTGATCACTGAGTCTCTTTCTCCATGTGTGGGATGCTAAGTCCCTAGTGAATTCCAAAACTATCTTTCTTGTAAAATTGCTGAATAGAACTTACTTGTTTTTGAAGTCTCACTTGTATCAAACCGAAGTAGCCTCTCCAAGGAAGTCGTCCGCATTAATTTTTTAGAGAATGAGAGCTATCCCTCTGAACCAAGTTTCTCCTGAACAATGCGCTTCAAAGCGTTGCACTCACCGGGTAGGGTGGTGAAGGAACCGGTGGAAATGACAAGACTCGGGTCCATTATTTCTTGATCGGTTGGTGGACGCCATACAGAGAGGTAGTTCCACCTCTCTATTTCGTACCCACATCTCCAAAGAACTCCAAAATCTTTTTCCATCTGGAACGGAAAGTGTAGGTACTTCGAGTCCAAATTTTCCTCGCGTTAGTGGGCGTTGTGATGTCTCTACGTGGCTTTGATGTGGAGCACGTTCCGGAGATGAAGTTGGAAGATTTGCGAGTGCCATCATATCCACGGATCGCTTTCCTGGGTAAAGGGATATGGAAGGTGTCGTAATATCACCGCCGAGTGATCGAATTGAACGCTCCCATCCTCTCGTATTCACGTATTTCCCGATCGATCTCTCCTTCCTCAAGCATTTCTTCGCTTGGATGAAAGGCCGATGCGGATTGGACAAGCCTTCCGGCTTCAACAAGAGTTTTGAGATATAAATCTTCTAACAGGGCTCCATAGGCTGCAGGCTCCCTTTCTTTATCTGGTAGACGTTGTAGTACTCCGTACAAGTCCTTTCCTCTGTGGAGTTGCCTCGGTTCTTCATTGTTGACTGGACCATGTTGTTCATCTTTCCTGAGTCTCCCGCGGTTACGCGCTCTTTTTGCCTCTCCACCGGTAAAGGTGTGACTCCCGACTAAGGATTCAAAGCGTTTCTTGCACCGCCCGAGTAGATGCCTCGCCACCCTTCTTGTAATTGTGATGTTATATCATTCAAAAGGCGAAATGTCTCGCTCTCGCCTTCTAGGTGATACCGCTGATTTGCCAAGACATCCTCCAAAGATTCTAGCTATACTTCCCATGATATCCGAACCACCCGTGGTTTCCTGAGGATACATTGCGAGATGGAAACCGAAAATTGAGAATTCAATTTTGTGCAACCGAGAGATCAACCTCCCACTATGGTCGCCAATTGTTTATGGGTGAAAACTATTCTCGCCGGTTTTGGTAATTTGGGGTGTGTGGATGAGGAATGAATCTAAACCCTAAACAAATGCACTCACGCGGTGAGTGCTTGTAGATTCGAAATCAATCTGTGGCAAGTCCGGCCTAAACCAAGAAATGGCCGTTCCAGACTTGTTTTGGCCACAAAGTGAAGGAGATGGGGTTGATCTTAGGGAGGGAAGCGAAGAAGGTGTTGAGATTGTGAAGGTGTTGGCTTGCTTATGACTTGTAACAGAAAGATGAACCAGCTTACGATTGATGCAAGCTAGGGGCTCCTGTTTGAATACGTTTTGTATTAACACTTGGTTTCGTTTTTCCGGACTTGTGTTGTTTTTCTCCTTTTTCCTCGTTTTTCTCTTGTTTTGGAAAATAGGGAGGAGAACCTATTTATACAAGTCATTTGAGCCTTATTCACGTCTCTCGTGGGAAGTGGAGGAAGTGGAGTGATGGAGTAGTGGAGGTGTGTGTTGGTGTTACACGACCAGCCATGCCCACTTCTCCCCGTCATCTATAACCGTCCATGACTTCCTAACACGTTCTTGTGATGGCGCGTTGCACGCCGCACGCTGTAAACCGCCGCACCAATACCCCAAAGATGTATCCCCCAGCTTTGTGACATGATTGATGTTCTGGAATATGTGGATCGTGGATCCACAAAAGGTAGCATGTAATGCTAAATTGAATAACTGCGTTATTCAGAAAGTTGATACTTGTGAAGTATCATGTGTATTTTATGCAGATACTGCATCATGGTGTGGTAGAGTGACGGGTGGTGATCACCATGACGTCTCACTGACTCAATTAACTCCCGACTGGGTTGTATAACCAAGCCGGTGAAGTTGGACGGACGAGATGATCTTTGAGACACTCATCCGCGACCGTTGATGGAATTAGGGTTTTTGAAGAGGTGCGCAATCATCCTCTTCACCTTGGTCGAAACCAAGCATGGGATATAATTTTGACAAGGCCGACCGTGCATGTGTGTAGACAACATGACGGTGTAGGCGCCTATACCCATTACCTCACGAAAGTATGATCTGGGCCACTCAATTCTGTCCGGTGAAGTTGAATGGTCGAGATCAATTTGTGACAGTAAACCAGTGCCGCAATAGCCGCGCGTCATGCCCACTTCGGGCGCACGTTCCAAGGTGACTAATCTTGGTCGGTCTGGTGTGAAGGTGGTAGGCTGGTGTTCACGCCTATACCTGAATATCCCATGAAAACGTGATCCGGGCCACTCAAATCGTCCGGCGAAGTTGAGCGGTTGAGACTCAGCCATGCGGTTTGGGAGATGTGACCACGCTAGTTTGGGCGCGCGTCTTGGAATAACCAGCATGATATGCCTTGGCCGATCGGGTGAGGGGATAGATGGGTCCACGGTGGTCATGCCGGTATGACCGACCTCGCTTAATCTAATCTTGGACCCTCCATTCGTGCCGAGAAGATGGACGCTCGTGATGCTCAAAACCCTAATTTTGGGTTTCAAGGCCGTGCGACCATGCTTTATTCGGCGTACGAATTGGGATAACCAACCATGGTTGGTCCTGACCGATTGGTCGGGTATGTAGGCGGGCCCACGGTGATTGTGTTGACATGCTCTGGGCCCTTTGAATCTACATTTACACCCTCCATCTATACCTGCGAAGATGGATGGTTGAGACTGTTTTGCGACACATGTAATATGCCGCAAACCCTAATTTAGGGTTTTCCGCCCATACGCTCTGGTTTGGACGTTTTGGCAAGCTAGGCCAATCTCGGGGAGGCCGACCATGCGGGATCCGCGTTGGTTCTAAGCAGGGATATTCCATACCGCTTGGGGGTGATGGAATTGATCCGGGTCATCCAATCATGCTTGTGGAGTTGGATGATCAGGATCATATCCTGACCGATACAGTCAGTCCGATGCTCAATCGGCTAGTATAACACACCGAGAGGGGCTCAATCGGGCTAGTATAACACACCGAGAGTCACCACCGACGGGTATTTCGTACATGGTTTCATTATAATGCTTGAGGTTCGTGTTGCTCTGTAAGAGTAACACTCAGTCGTCATGCCGCACTGATAATGAGTACAGGAAATACAAGGCTGATTGCGCATTAATTAATAATGCTAGAAATTCACAAGATATATGGGATTGTTGCTACATGCTCCAACCTGGATGAATTTCGTGTATTCACAGAATGGGATTGTTGCCACATGCTCCATTCTAGGTGAATTAAGTGAGGGATTATCCAACACTTATTGATGGCCTTATCTTTTACAAGATGTCAGCGCATAATTTTCTGGTTTTTACAATTTTAACCTTAAATGAAAGTCCACCATCAACAGCTTGAATGAGAGTCTTCGACGTAGCATCATAATTAGCATCATTAGGATGGCGCACGTCATCACCAATCATGTCTTCCAAGTCCGCTACCCTATCAGTTCAGGCATCCACCGAACTCTTCTTACCCGACATTATGATCTAACAATTTCAGCAACTAAACTCGAGCAAAATAGAGAAAATATTCCAAAAACAAAGCTAAAACAAAGCAATCTGTGCTCTGATACCCGAATTGTCACACATCAAAACGCTCCAAGCAATTTTCCGCGAAGGTATAACCCGGCAATACAGTGGTTCAGTGATCTCTTATCACCTACTCGTATTTCAGCCTTATGAGTTTGCACCAATGCAAACAACCAACTTCACTGAGTTATGCAACGGAAGACTTAACTTAGATTTTGATCTCTACCAGCAATGTAGCCCATACTACAAAGAGGTTCCTGCCATGTTTGTGCTTCATATAAATTGGGAAGTATTATCGAATCAACGGAATACTAAGACCAAATGTATAAGCCAATAAACTCACTTTTATTAGCCTAAGGGGAAGATGCAAAACTCTTCCAACCAATGGAATTTACAAGCTTATTTTCTAAGCCTCACAGAATTCACTCTCTACTGCAATGTGGTTCCTCAAAACTTTAACTATTGAAAAACTTCATTTGTGAAGGTTCTCTGGCTATTTATAATGCCAAGAACCAGGGCCAATCTGTATGCAACTCTCTTGCATGCCCCATGAACAGGCATATGTCCATGGGCAGTTCCCTAACCACCACAGTTTACTTTTTAACTGCTCACTGTAGTGTTGGCGTGTAGAATGACGCCACACTTGTTCCATATGGTTAGGCTATGCCAAACTCGGTTATAAAGCCACTTTATAACCGTCTCTAACTTGCTCCTATACTTTGGCATGCGTGTGATACACACACACTCGGAACTGACAGATTGAACTCATGTCCGACAATCATTATGCATAAATGAACTTTGTCATGTGCCAATGTTCGATAATGATTGCGCTTTACTTAACTTTGGCCTATGACAAGTCTTCGGCAATGGTTGCGCTTCATTCACTTGCACTTCTGCCAAGTATCTGGCAATGGTTGCGCTTCATTCATTTCGATCATGCACTTATATTATTTGGATTCCAACACCCAAATATCATGCCAACTGAGTCTTGACTTGCTTAATTCAACTTCATGCTTCATATGCATCACTTGCATCTATTTTGGAGAGCAATACTCACCAATGGAAAATTTGGAAATGTCATTGTTGCGTATGCATTGTCCAACCCTTTCTAGTGCATGGAACGATGCCAAAGTCACGCCATGACTTTGCATTTCATCTTTTACTCTTTCCTTGAGATGGGATAACTCTGAATAAGGATATGCAACACTATCGCGTCGTATTTCATTTTCTTAGTAACCTTTCTTGTCTCAGCCATGTTGGCGCTACATCATCGGCATGTGAAGCTCCATCTGCCAGGCTACATTCTCAGTAATGCGCAACTATTACGCTTAACTGTTGGGCCATGTTATACTTAGGCATCACTATACCATGTCGCGGACTAAATATCCATCACTTGGATGCATTTTGACGGAACGGCCTATTCAGACTAGGCCATTACCATTATTGCGTGGCCACGACCTTGCCGGTGCTGTGGGTACAACAAACACACCCAATATTTCGCTTAGCAATATGTATGGACTAACTCCAATATACTTTTAAGAGAATCAACTAGATAGTTAGGCTCAATCTTAATAAAAGTATATCAAAGAGTTATATCTCACTTTCTCGATTCAATACTTACTCAAGCAAATAGAAATCATGAGTCTAATTGAATACAAGATAAATCACTTGAACGGTACCAAAGACCAAGTTTCAAGGATTAATCAATTTCAATCAACAACCAAAGGTTGGATTTCCCAAAAGATCGATTCAACTTACAACCTGTGATATTTCAATTATATAAAAAAATATAATGTGGAAAAGAAATAAAACAGACACCAGAAGTTTTGTTAACGAGGAAACCGCAAATGCAGAAAAACCCCGGGACCTAGTACAGATTGAACACACATTGTATTAAGTCGCTACAGACACAAGCTTACTACAAACTAACTTCGGTCTGGACTGTAGTTGAACCCCAATCAATCTCACACTGATCCAAGGTACAGTTGCGCTCCTTACGTCTCTGATCCCAGCATGATACTTGTTTATGGGTAAAAACTGATTCTGCTGTTTTTGGTAATTTGGGGTGTGTTGATGAGAAACGAGTCTAAACCCTAAACAAATGTAATGCACGGGAGTACTTTTAGGTTCGAGAAATCAATCTGTAATACTCTGGCCTAAACCAAAAAATGGTCGTTCCAGATTCAATTCGGTCACAAGGTGAAGGAGATGGGGTTGATCTTAGGGAGGGAAGCGAAGAAGGTGTTGAGATTATGAAAGTGTTAGCTGTTTATGACTTGTATCAGAGTGTTGAATTGGCTTGCACAATGTAAGCTATCAATTCCGGGTGTTTTCTGGATACGTTGGTTACAACACTTGGTTTTTCTGTGTTGTTTGAAGATAGGTTTAAGAACCTATTTATATAAGTCATTTGAGTGCAATATTCATCTCGTAGGAAGTGGAGGAAGTTGAGTGATGGAGTAGTGGGGTTGTGTAACTGATTGTCACACGCCTTTGCCCACTTCCATTATCATCATTAACCGTTCATGCCTCCTAACACGTTCTCGTAATGGGCGCGTTGCACGCCGCATGCTGTAAACCGCCAGACCAATACCCCAGTAAGTATCCCCCAGTTTGTGACATGTTTGATATCTCCAACGAGTGGCTCGAGTCGTGGGACCCTCCGCGAAAAAAATAGCACATGGTGCTATTTGGTTAAATAACTAAGTTGTTTATGAGGACAGTAAAATATTGTATGTATTCGATGCATGTGAAGAATCACATTTAAGCAGCTCAAACTAATCGATGTGTATGAAGCATCATTGGTTTAGAGCCTGATTGCATAAGTCGTGGATTAGCGTCTTAAAAGGAGGCATGATCTACCACCTTTGGGTGATCGTTTGAGGACCCTACGGTCAAGTCATCACTTGGCCGATCACCTCATGTGGAAGAAGGATGGTCGGTCTTCACAATGTTGCTTTGCTTGTTTTCTAAAAATAAATCTATACCATCCAACTAGGCTGGCGAAGTTGGATGTTCGTGATCATTTGCGGTAGTTTCATACTGCCGTTGACGCAACTTTAGGGTTTAGGGAGCCGTGTGGCCCACCCCTCTTTGGGTGTGCGTTCCGAGGCATTGAGCCATAGTTTGCGTAGGCCGGTCAATCACGTGTAAAGGTGGGTCCGCAGTGATCACGTTGACATCTTCGGGGCCGCTTAAGATTAAATTTAAGCCACTCAAATCAGCTGGCAAAGATGAGTGGTCGAGATCGATTTGCGGCAGTAATGTGTTGCCGCAAACGTAATTTAGGTTTTTTTCAAAGTAGCGCATTCAAGCTACTTTGGGCAACCAATTTGGTATGTTCCGGTTTTACCATAGAGAGGTCGATCGCCCAAAGAAGAAGTTGGGCCAACAGTGAACACGTTGGCGCTTCTTTGGTTTCTCGAGATGCGATCCAAGCCGTCCGACTAGGCCGGCAAAGTCGGACGGTCATGATCGATCTACGACAACTATGTATCGTCGCGACCCAAACTAGGGCTTTGTTCATGACGCGTTTACTCGAGTTTGGGTGATCGATTTAGCGCTCTATAGGCTTGCCGCTGGCAAGTCGTTTGTTCAAGGGGAAAGTGGGGCCGCCAACGATCATGCTGACACTTCTTTAATCGTTTGCAGGAAGATCTAAGCCTTCCAATTAGGTTGGCGAAGTTGGACGGATATGATAGCTTTTGAGACCGTTTTTTACGTTCTTAGCTCGTTTGAGCTTGGTTTTTACGCAGCGCAATCGCTCACGTTTGGGTCAGCGTTTGAAGCACTCGCGAATGAGCAACATGGGGGTCGATCAACTAGAGGACTAGTGGGCCCACCGGTGGTTGCTACGGTGATTTCCTAGTCCTGCTATGAGTAAGCTATTGTTGATGGTGGATTTTCATTTAAGGCTAAAATCGCAAAGGCCAAAATTATGCGCTAACATCTCGCAAAAGATAAAGCCATTGATAAGTGATGAATACTTCTTCACTTTACTAATTCACCTAGAATGGAGCATGTGGCAACAATCCCAAAGATTCTCGTGAATTAAATACACGAAATTCATCCAGGTTGGAGCATGTAGCAACAATCCCATATACCCCGTGAATTTACAACATTATTAATTAATGCATATCCACCTTGTATTTCCCGTACTCATTACCTGGGATGACGACCGAGTGTTGTTCTCACAGAGCAACACGAACCTCCAAGCATTAATAATGAAGCATATACGAAATACCCGTACAAAGCTACAACTCTCGGTGTGTTATACTAGCCTGATTGAGCATACATCTCTCGGAGTGTTATACTATCCCGATTGCGCATACATCTCTCGGTGTGTTATACTAGCCCGATTGAGCATGTTTGAACCTGGACTGTCCATATCGGCCTCGAAACGATCACAACCATCCAACTTCACCAAAGATGATTGGATGGCTTAGATTGAATCTATGACCCCAAGAAGGTATTGGAATATTCACTACCGACCCAACGCGGGCCCCGCATGGTCGGTCTCCCCAAAAGGTGGCATAGCTTGCCAAACCGTCCAAGCCAAAGCAATATGGACGAAAAACCCTAAATTAGGGTTTGCGGCACATTACATGTATCGCAAAACAGTCTCAACCATCCATCTTCGCAAGCATAGATGGAGGGTGTAGATGTAGATTCAAAGGACCCAGAGCATGTCAACACAAACACCATGGGCCCGCCTACATACATGACCGATTGGTCAGGATAAACTATAGTTGGTCGTTCCAGTTCGTGCGCCCAAACAAGGCATGACGCACGGCCGTGAAACCCTAATTAGGGTTTGAACAATCACGAGCGTCCATCTTCTCCCCGCACGAATAAAGGGTCAAGGATTAGACTAGCGTCCGGTGCGTATCAACATGACCACCGTGGGCCCATATATCTCCACACCCGATCGGCCAAGGAATATCATGCCCGCTTTGCCTCGATTCGCACCCCGAACTAGGCATTGTCACACCTCACGATTGCAAACTAATCTCGACCACTCAACTTTTCCTGACAAATTGAGTGACTTAGATCACGTTTCTATGGGATATTAAGGTATGGACGTGTATACTGCATACCGGACTAATCGCCCAAGACCGACCAAGCTTGGTCGTCTTGAAATGCGCGCCCGAAGTGGGCATGATGCGCGGCTTTTGCGGCACCAGATTGTTGTAAATTGATCTCGACCACTCAACTTTACCTAAAATTGAGTGGCCCAGATCACACTTTCACGAGACAATGAGGTATGGGCGCCTACACCGTCATGTCGTCTACACACATGCACGATCGGCCCTGCCAAAATTGTATCCCAAGCTTGGATTCGACCAAGCTGAAGAGTGGGCAAAATTATTTAATCTAGCATTACATGCTACTTTCTGTGGGTCCCACGATCCACACACTCGGGACATCAATCATGTCACAAACTGGGGGATACATACTGGGGTATTGGTTTGGAGGTTTACAGTGTGCAGCGTGCAACGCGCCATCACAGGAACGTGTCAGGAAGTCATGGACGGTTAGAGATGTCAGGAGAAGTGGGCAAGACTGGTCGTGTAACACTAACACACAATTCCACTACTCCATCACTCCACTTCCTCCACTTCCCACGAGAGACATGAATAAGGCTCAAATGACTTGTATAAATAGGTTCTCCTCCCTATTTCCAAAAACAAGAACAAGTCCAGACAACAAAGGCAGGTGTTGATACCATTGTATTCAAACACCGGAATTGATAGATTATATCTTGCAAACCAGTTCAGCTTTCTGATACAAGTCATACATAGCCAACACCTTCACAATCTTAACACCTTCTTCGCTTTCCTCCCTAAGATCAACCCCATCTCCTTCACTTTGTGACCGAAACAAGTCTGGAACGGCCATTTCTTGGTTTAGGCCGGACTTGCACAGATTGATTTCTCGAATCTACAAGCACTCCCGTGTAGTGCATTTGTTTGAGGTTTAGACTCATTTCTCATCCACACACCCCAAATTACCAAAACCTAAGAAATAGTTTTCACTCATAAACAATTGGCGACCACAAATGAGGTTAATCTCTCGGTTGTAAAGTCAATTTCTTCAAAATCCGATTCAATTTTATCAATTTCGAAAAGGGTAGATCTTAGGACCAATTCAATCATCAATTCATTTCAAGATGGTAGAACTCGTGTCCGGATCAAGAATCAATTCCGATGGAGCTAGTGTGGATAACACTCCCGTGACGATGTACCTCGCCATTGGAGCTACCGTGGTCATTACATCTTATGGAGCCGCTACTTCTACCACCAAAGCCATCATAGCAGGAGATGTTCCAGTAAGTGTAACACCTCCCATCACTGTGAGCCAGAGCAGCCAAAATCCCGCCATCTTATCAAGTGTAACACCTCTGGTAGTCACCAGAGCAACAACTTCCACTCCTTCATCAGGACGAGGAGCCGGAGGGACGAGAGGAGGACCATCCCCCATTACCATTGCAGACTTGATGGAGAAGCTTGCTAAGACTCAAACGGATATGGCCGCAACTCATAAAGAGGTACTCACTTTTCTTAAGACATTAACCGATCGATTGCCACAAGAGCCGCGACAGCCCCCTCGGAGCAAAAAAGGAACGTATTCAACGCACCGAGAAGGTACTTCAGCGGCGCGGACCTCCATGGACCCGATCAAAGAAGCGACATCGATATGAGCGGTCATGTCATGGAGACTCCTACACTGGGACTGATCCTCACAACGATCCTCCTCAAGTCAATAGTTTCACTATGAACCGAGGCCGGTGGATCGGAAGCGGTTTCTCTAGTGGAAAGTTTATGCGAACTTTCATACCTCTCGAAGAATCAGCGCGCGGAGACGTTTTGATGCAATCAACCAGAGGAAGGTCACGATTGTGCCCTACATGTCACCGCATGCATCAAGGATTCAGAGTTCAAGACGGACCTTATCTACACAGAGCGTCTTCGAATATGATTACTCTCAAGACTCTCGGACATCCAAGGTTCTCCCTGTGCAAGGTCGTACGTTAAGCCTACCACAATGACGGACTTCGAGGGAAACCAAACCAAGACATACTGGAGAAGCTCCGCGGAAAGAATCGCACAAGTTCGTTGCGTCCCACTCCCCACGTGGGCGTCAATTCAGGAAGAAGACCTGCTTGCATCATTGAGGGCTAAAACCCACGATGCATCTTTGCTGACGAAGCATTCTTCTCCATCTTGTGAAGCCACGACCCACGAAGAGTGAAAGAACTTTTGTGGCGAGCCGTGACCAGAAAGGGAAAACTGATATCGAAACCGCCATTATCAATTAGCAGGGATACCATACCCAGCCTCTCCACCCAATGGAATGCTACAACAAAGAAAGAACCACAAGAACAAGTGCTAGATGCTCCACAACAGCCGTAAGATGGCACCAACTCCACAACTGATGAGATTGAAATCATTGAGGAATCTCCTAGGCCTATCTCCATCAGCTCAACCTTGTGTACGGATAAACGCACGAAGCTCGTGGAACTTCTCAAAGAGTACCAGGACATATTCGCTTGGAGATATGAAGAAATACCGGATTTAGATGAAAATTGGTCACCCGTCATCTACATGTCATACCTGGATCCAAGTCGGTTAAACAGTTGTAGTTCAGATACGAGGAAAATGGATAGATCAGGTGTTGCATAGACTTCGTAGACTTGAACAGGTGTTGCTCCAAAACGATCCTCCTCTACCTAACATCGACATGTTAGTAGATGCAACCAAATGGACACGGCATGTTCTCCTCCATGGATGGATGTAGCGGCTACAACCGGATAAGGATGTACGAGCATGATGCAAGTAAGATAGCGTTTCGAACTCCTCTCGGAAATTTTTATTATACCATACTGCCATTTGGTTTAAAGAATACAGGTGCAACGTATCAACGCTCTATGACGGCAATCTTCCACTGGAGCCGATACCTCAAGGGAGCAGCCTCAAGAAGATAACGATGTCCACGCGTCATATCGAGCAAGATCCGGCGAGTCACTCTATCGAGATGCTGATCGAACAAGATCCTAAGAAGTCACTTTATCGACAAAGGGGTACATGTCTATCATGCTATGTTGGAGAATCCGTGCTTTTGGTCATCCTCCTGAGCCGTTGAACGCTCATCTACAACAACATATGCCCCGATAGAAAGAAACAGGCCTGCTGCAATGAAGAGCCTCATAATGTTTATAGGGGCATATATCTCACCAACAGGCGATACAACCTTGACCTTTCGTATGCCCCATGAAGCAAAGAAGAGGAAAACCACCGAGATACAACAACCTTCGCGTCCGTCAACTCCAACTCCAAGTACCATATGCACGACTCCCACAATGATGAAACAATGTCCAAGATATTCCATATCCGGCTCGACAACAACCACTACGAACAAACCATGTAAACCACGCTTGGGGATGAGGCTCAGCATGAAGTTGCTTCACCGTCAGTCAAGGAATTCTTCAACATGAGAGAGATGGTCAGTCAAGAAGCATGGAATTCGCAAGGGTAAATTGAACTGAAGAGGGAAACACTTCAACGCTCCCTCTAACAGAAGCTGCTTCAATGGTCTATTCAAGAGCCGCCTCAACGCTCTCTCCGGGACCCACGTTCGCTTCAGAATCCTTCTTCAACACTCTCTCCAGGATCCACCTCAATGTTCGCACTGTAAACCACTTTAACATCCTCTCGAGCCGTTTCAACACTCAAGCCGCATCAATAATCTGCGCCTGGGTCAAGTTATCTTTGATGTACTCATTGCTCAACATACGTATCATCCATCCTTCATGAGGGCCCATCGGAGCATGAAAAATCTTGAAGTCGATAGGAGAAGGGTTATCTTGTGGAACGGATATTTTCATATAGTTTAAAGGGCGCGGTGAACAACTCATCATCAATGTTCGGCATATCTTTGAAGCTGTCAACACCTCCCCGACTTGGCACCAAAGATTATCCCCTTAAGACATCTCAACAGGAGTTCTTTTCTTCATTCTACAATAAAATACATGAGTCAAGACTTGTATAATACACGCGTGAGATGTGTAGTCACACACGACAGAACACACATTCACGTTGGATTACACAAGGCTGGTATTGGTTCCAAACACCGGTATTGATCAAGTTTCAAGTCCGGTGTTGATCAAGTCACAAGTCCGGTATTGCTCAAGTTTCAAGTCCGGTGTTGATCAAGTCACAAGTACGGTATTGATCAAGTCACAAGTCCGGTATTGCTCAAGTTTCAAGTCCTGGTGTTAATCAAGTCACAAGTCCTATTGATCAAGTCACAAGTCCGGATTGCTCAAGTCACAAGTCCGGTGTTGATCAACTCACAAGTTCGGCATCGATCAAGTCACAAGTCCTAGTATTGCTCAAGTTTCAAGTTCGTGTTGATCAAGTCACAAGCTCGGGTATTGATCAAGTCACAAGTCCCAGTGTTGCTCAAGTTTCAAGTCCGGTATTGATCAAAGTCACAAGGCTGGTATTCAATAAAAACAGCGCACGCAGTAGGTCGGTTTTGCCAAACACACGGTGGTCGACGTTCACCGTGCACGCGGCGGTCCCACTTGATCCCACCCCAGATTGGTCGAAGGCGGCACACAACCGCCCCCAATCAAAGCTCTCTCCAGAAAAAGGCGTTTCAGTTCCAACACTTCAACGCTCTCCCGGCCTTTACTCAAGCCGCCTAACGCTTTCTACAGACCCACATTTACATTTGATCACACAAGGTTCATTTTTAAAACAAGCTTGCTCACATCGGTCCCACGTTCGAGCAAAGCAAACAAAGAAGGCCGGTGTTTGGTCAAAGCATCAAGTCCGGTGTTTAGTCAAGCTAGCTGGGTCGGTGTTTGGTCGAAGTAGCAAGATGAAACTCGAGCAAGTACATCAACCGTACAGTCAAAGTAGGCACAGGACATGGCCGACGTTTGAAACATGTACACGGTGGTCCCGCGTTTGATCGAAGCATGCACATCTGCCCATGTTAGAATCAAGCATGCTTACATCGGGTCCCACATTCGATCAAGCAGACGCAGCGGACCCACGATTAACCAAAACAGGCACATCAAGCCCACGTTCGATCAAGAAGGTGTAGTAGCCCCACGAACGAAACAGGAGTAATAGTCCATCGAAGCAGGCAAGACCGACATCATGCTAGGGGAACACTCACCTGGACGCCTCTTGAACGTGACATGCTCCAAGGACAGGATGACCCGTCTCTCCTGGTAACATCTAACTTTGACTCATAAGATTTGTCTTTAACTGTCACCATCTCATGCCTACCCCACAATGGTGTAACCATTACGTGCTAGGCAGGGGACTTAATGTTGATGGTGGATTTTCATTTAAGGCTAAAATTGTAAAGGCCAAAATTATGCGCTAACATCTCGCAAAAGATAAAGCCATTGATAAGTGATGAATACTTCTTCACTTTACTAATTCACCTAGAATGGAGAATGTGGCAACAATCCCAGTATTCTGTGAATTAAATACACGAAATTCATCCAGGTTGGAGCATGTAGCAACAATCCCATATACCCTGTGAATTTACATCACTATTAATTAATGCATATCCAGCCTTGTATTTCCTATACTCATTACCGGTGCGGCATGACGACTGAGTGTTGTTCTCAGCAGAGCAACACGAACCTCCAAGCATTAATAATGAAGCATATACGAAATACCCGTATAGGCTACAACTCTTGGTGTGTTATACTAGCCTGATTGAGCATACATCTCTCGGAGTGTTATACTATCCCGATTGCGCATACATCTCTCGGTGTTATACTAGCCCGATTGAGCATGTTTGAACCTGGACTGTCCATATCAGTGTCTGAAATGATCACAACCATCCAACTTCACCAAAGATGATTGGATGGCTTAGATTGAATCTATGACCCCAAGAAGGTATTGGAATATTCACTACCGACCCAACGCGGGCCCCGCATGGCCTGCCTCCCAAAAGGTGGCATAGCTTGCCAAACCGTCCAAGCCAAAGCAATATGGATGAAAAACCCTAAATTAGGGTTTGCGGCACATTACATGTATCGCAAAACAAGCTCAACCATCCATCTTCGCAGTATAGATGGAGGGTGTAGATGAGATTCAAAGGGCCCAGAGCATGTCAATACAAACACCGTGGCCCGCATTTCACATACATGACCGATCGGTCAGGACAAACTATAGTTGGTCGTTCCAGTTCGTGCGCCAAAACAAGGCATGACGCACGACCGTGAAACCCTAATTAGGGTTTGAACAATCACGAGCGTCCATCTTCTCCTGCACGAATAAAGGGTCAAGGATTAGACTAAGCAGGTCTGGTGCGTATCAACATGACCACCGTGGGCCCATCTATCTCCACACCCGATCGGCCAAGGAATATCATACCTGTTTGCCTCGATTCGCACGCCCGAACTAGGCATGGTCACACCTCCCGATTGAAAACTTATCTCAACCACTCAACTTTGCCGGACAAATTGAGTGGCTTAGATCACGTTTCTATGGGATATTAAGGTATGGACGTGTATACCAGCTCGTCGTCTGTATACCAGGCTAATCGCCCAAGACCGACCAAGCTTGGTCATCTTGAAACGCGCGCCCGAAGTGGGCATGATGCGCGGCTTTTGCGGCACCAGATTTCTGTTGTAAATTAATCTCGACCACTCAACTTTACCGGACAAATTGAGTGGCCCATATCACACTTTCACGGGACAATTAGGTATTGGTGACCGGTTGTCAGCCGACACAAATATAATTACACTTTCTTACTACTCAAAATATATAATGAAGCAAGGGCAAGAAAGGATCGATCCCACCGAGAGGTCTAGGTTGTCAAATTGTTTCGGTTCCCTATAAATAACACCGGTAGTTTTGTGATTTTTATAAAATAAACTAAATAAAAGCAAATAAAGCAAAGCAAACAAATCAAATCAAGGATAAGAAGATATTGGTCATGGATTTCGTTTTCATTCACAAACATGGTTTCACCACAATAACTAGAATTGATATTTTAATCTCAACTTTTATCAAAGACCCTAGAATACCTTGATCGCAAGAATATCCCGCAAATCTCCTCATGTCATCAACAAACACATTAAAAGATGCGAATATGAATTCTACCTAAAGGAACAACCTAACGTGTAAAAGCACTAATCAAGTTTAATTCCCTAGGTGCATTAAGTTCTATGAAATCAGGCCAATCAAAGCAATCGAACGTGGAAAGCGCACTAATCCGATTTAACAAAGGTTATAACTCACATATGATCATAATAATATATCACTACAAACTATAATCATATTTATGCTACTTGCAATCCGGAATTATCACTTTTGCGTATAATAACCCTAATCTAGCAAGAGAGATGAAAACAAACTCAATCGATTCGATACTCGACTAAACAAGCATCCAAATCATGTAACAATATTCATGGTGAATCATAAACGATAATATGAGAGAAAACTAATTTATTGAATTAAAACCCATATTTGGAAATCCAACTTATTCCATAACCAAAAGATAATTAGGTATTCATATTCAAGGAGTTCATCACAAGAAGAAAAAGAAACTCTATCATGTTGTAAACCCTAGAAAACAAAGTAGAAGAGATAATCAGATAATAGGATCCCTGTGTTTTGAGAAAGTCTTCTCTTTTATAGCTCTACTCCTTCCAAAATTAGGTTTTGTCTTCAAAGTCCATTAGTTAGAAGTCCACCAAGCCCACAAGTGAGAGAAACCCGTGTAGAAATTCTCCCAAAAACGCTCGCCGAAAATCGGGATTATGGCCGGAATCCCCGCTAATAGTCGCCAAAAAAGCATCTCGGGTGACTCGCAAAGTCCGCCGGTCCACCGGCCAACGGGTCGGATCGGTCGGGTCGGATCCAACTCACCCGGATCACTGAGTCAAACCGGGTCAAAGCAAATCACTGAGTCAGAACCGAATCAGCTAGCTAACTCGGCTGACTGGTCCTAGCCAGGCCACTTTGCACAAGCCAAAATAGTCACGGCCAAGATGGCCATGCCTTCCCTGCATCTCTCCCAGCCATGATGGCTATCACCCTGCAAGACTTCTTCACAGCTCATTTTCACAGCACCTGTAACTCTCCACTTCATCCATTCCCTGGTCACCATGTTAGTTCCAACGCATCTCACTTTCATACAATTTCATAATCCACCAGGTGCTTCCTTGCAACTTTGCTCCATCCAGCCCTGCCTTTACCCCTGCAGATTCACCTCAGTTCATACTGCCTAGCCACCACCAGCTGCTCAGCTCCCGTTCATTCTGCGGCTTTAATTCAGTCATTCGAGCCATTCCTGCAATGCACAACTCGACACACAAACCCAAAACAATTTCAGGCTCACATATCAAGCCATAAAACAGCATCATACCCTAATACATTGAAAATTTGAAACATTCTTCATTGCAGTGTCAACTTCCCTGTAACAGCAGCACCATTTCCATTCTCAACAGAAATTCCATCTCAGCAAAACCAAATCACCAACTTAAGCAACCATTCTCCTCATACCCTTACTGTCAATTTCTCATTCTTCCTATACGACCCACAGATTCATGGCTGCTAATGGCAAGCCCGAACATCCAATCTGTGGCAACAAAACTCGAGAATTGATGATGGCTATGCAAGAACACCAATCAACTCCTTCCCTTCTGTTTCTTCCATTGCAACAAGACTTTCAATTTCATAAACCTCCTCCCTGTATCTTCTCATTGAGTTCTTCATCTGTGAATCATCAAACCCTAACCAGTTCCATCAAAACCCCATATTTCAAACGGCAGCAGATCCCTAATTCTAGCTTCCATCACTAATCGAACCATCATATTCATTCTCTCAACACCTGACACTCATTGCCACCACTGCAACTCTGCCACAGCTGCAAGTTCAACTACCATTCAGCTCCATCTCTGACCTGAAACTCTCTATGACTTCAATTCCAGTTCATGCCACACTTCAGCCTCAAAACCCTGTTAAACCTCAAGCCATCTCTCAGGACCACATGCCGCTGCAATCTTACATTCAACTCCATCCCAAACCAACAATCCAGACCTGCAACTACCACAAGCTCAACCTGACTCAAGTCTCATCAGAGACCCCATTCACAATTCCATGGCACAACAGCTTGCGAGTGCAACATCACACCAGTTGCAGCGGCACACAACCACAGCAACTGTATTTCATCTCACACAGCCAACAAGCAGCTCGAGCTCAAAGCATAATCGCTGCCATCTTCTGAAGCTCCTTCTCTCGACAAATTCCATCACAGTTCCAACATGTAAAACCTATAGCAGCAACTTACTTGCTCTTCCTTGTAATCTCTGGCAGAACCATCAAACACAATCCGTTTCAACATCAACACTCAGCACCATTGCCTGTAGCTTCACCTGCCATTCACCATCTTCATTTGCCATTCACTGTTGTCACCAGTTCAACACAGACCCCTCTCAATCTCATATTCAGATACAAATTAACCCATACCTCTCAAACAAACGTCGAATCCATCTCACAAACTCATCAAAATCGATCTCCCATTATCACAAATCCATCAACAGAAACCCAAATTTCCTATTTGATTCTCTCTTCATTTCCTTATCACAATCATAGTGTCGACCACCATCTTCTGTCAACAAATCAACATATAGCAACAAAGAAACCATTTTACCTATCTGTTTCTTCATCAATTTCCTCCACAATCTTCAGATTCACATCAATTAATTCCTTCTCTGCAACCATAACCCCCATCAGTTCCTCCAATTAACGGCGTAACTCAATCCCTGCCTCAGTCTCGAACTCTCTCTCAGATTCAATTGAACCCACGATTTTACTTACAGCAGCAAATGTAATATCAATAGAGAAAAGGGGGAAATGATCCTAAATTCTCACTCTCGATCTAGATAAGGCCCTGTGAAGTGGGATTGCTATTAGCACCCCAAGAGTGGATACGGGTCACCCAAATTGCTGCCCCTATCTTTGGCTCCTGGTTTGGAATATCACCACCTCAAATGCCGCTTTTGCCCTTCTCGTGCTTATTTCTTTCTCTTTGCGTCAATGACTCCGAGTCACCTAATAACTCAAAAATAAACATAAGATAGATAATTTACAAGAAAAAATAGCAAAGAAAGCATAACTACTAGATAGTAAATACGGTGTATTCTACACCTATCAAATTCCCCCACACTTAGACTTTGCTAGTCCTCGAGCAAATCAAACAAAATTAAAATACAACAACTCCGTGACGTCGAGGCTACGGTTAATTTTAGCATAAATAACAAGCCTTTAAACCCCTAGGTGTCCCTAGTGGACGAGTTATAGTCTCGTGAGGGTTTACTAGAGATATACCCACAAAACCTATTTTTCCAACTTACTAGTTCTCCGTAATGATAGCATCCAACGCGCTAAGAAAACATAGAGATTCTGCACACTAGTCATAAGAAGTTAGACACATAAATGAACACAATCTCATTCTTAAAAGTTGAGAGAGAGATAACCATCCCTTCTCGACATAAATTCGGGTTCGGAGTGATCAAAAGTCTCGACTCTGCCTCACAAGAAAGGGTTTTATGATAATGCTCTCAATAATAAAACTTTTTTATGGGTCACACATGTGTCCAAAGTTGGAATGAAGAGAAAATCCTGCGACACGTTGAATGGTAGGAAGGTAAAACCCTCCGAAATATTTTGAAAACCCACATCTTTTATATATTTTTGAAAACCCATTTTTCTGACGATCTCTTCGAAAGGAAATCAACCATTTAACGAAGGTGGGAATATGCTTACTTACCGTGTATCCGTTCGGCGTGCAGCTAGCACCACTCTCACAGCATCCATAGAAACGTCTATCGGTGTCTTCATCTTCGTCTTCGGTCTTCAACTCTTGATGATAGCTTTCGAACTTCGTAGAATCTTGACAATATGATTCTTTCCTCAAATTCCTTGTCGCTTGAAACTTCATTATAGATATTCCTTCTTTCCATAGGCTTTATTGAAAGAATACAAAAATAAAAACAAACTATACAAACCCAATTTTTTTTTTTTTTTTTTTTTGAATAAAAATTAAAACAAATACAAAAATAAAAACAAAATAAAAACTATTAACAAACCTAAAAATTTTCTCTTGTCTTTTTTTTTTTTTTTTTTTTTTTTTTTTTTGAGACAAGAGAAAGTAAAATACAAATAAAATAAAATAAAAATGTAAGTACAATGCCATGGTGTAAGTACTTTACCGCTTGAATCTTCACAACTTGTATGTCTTGATATCATAAACTTCTCGAACTTTCATCCTTGATAATTTCCGCTCTTATATGTTGCTTGTAAACCTTGAACGTCTTTCAACTTTCCTTCAAATTCGTGATGCTCCTTTGTTGATGATGATGGTGTTTCTATGGACTCGTTGGTGTAGAGAGATAAGGTGGATGGTGCTAATCGCGAACAAGATCACAAGTGGTATGTAAGTTAGCAATTCGATGTCACCAACATGGTTGATAAAAATAGCACTCAAGAGATCAAAATAGTGCTTCTATGGTGGGAAATTGGACAGCTCACCATTCTGCCCGGAATTTACGTACGGTGACACACACTCTAAAAGCACAAATTTAGACAGGTACGGTGCCTCACATTATGTAACATGGGTAGTCTCCACTATAGGGGATCACTACTCTAATACCGAATTCAGTCTGCACCTTATTTGCCACTGGCATGGTTAAATCCAACTTTAACTCTCATACAAGTAAGAAACCCAATCATGTTCTCTCACATCTCTAAGTTCAAGTCACTCTTATGAGATTCTCGATGTAATCTTAGCGACATGTATACTATGTGACTCTAAACTAACCACAAGTTGGAGTTTTTTATTCATTATTTACAAAAAAGTTGAAAATTTTGACTCAAAAAGGCTAAAAACTCTATATGCAAAAGACTCCCCCACACTTAAACTTCACATTGTCCTCAATGTAAAACCGAAAATTCTGAATTCTGACGTAACAGCAGATAAAACGCAAAAACTGTACAAATTGGTAAGGAATTTGGAAAACTCCATTTCACAAAAGTTGTTCATCTACGTGTTTTATACAAAGTGTCAAAAGGGCACAGTGTTTCGATAAACGGTCTGACAGTTATGGTCTCTGGACTGAACTACGTGCAGTCTGAATTTTTCTGACGAAAAGGTATTCGTCATAATTCTCTTCTAAGATAGATTCCGGACTCAATGAAATTAAACATGGGGATGCAAATATGATATGAAAACAATAAAAACAAAAAATAAAAGGGACTAAAATAAAAAACCTATGGGTTGCCTCCCATTTAAAGTCGTCAGCCCGACTCTTTTGTTATCGTCCATATACCAACAATCTGAAAAGTTGAGGATCCTTCCATAGAACCTGTTTTGCAAACACTAGCTTCACACAAATATTAGTAATATAAAGCAAAAGTGAAGCTATGAAACGATAAAAGCGTCCCCCACACTTATTCTTGTCCACACTTGGAAGTGTATAAAGAATATAGGAGTCTCTACTTCCATGGTTTCTTGTTCCATAACCTGCATAGTATGAGAATCAAGTATCTCTAATGGCGGAAAACGAGAAACAAAGTCATTCAACAATGTTTTCGAAGCACATACATTCAAACCAATAAGAGGTAAAGGAGAAGAAACAATAGGCAACGGATTAGACAAACCTTGCACAATCTCTTTTATTACGGAATCCTCTTCATCCTTGAAAAACTCAAGTGAATTATTCACCTCTTTTATATCATGGTCCTCTATTAAACCTTGCAACCATTCTTCGTCCGTTTCTGCCGTAACCAAAGTTCCACATAAACATCATCATTACAATCATATGCAAGCTCAATTGGGTCTTCCACAATATTGGTCATACTGGTCTCATTCTCAACACACTCCTTTTTGTTGTAAGGCACATACTCTTTTGCGGATCCAAATTTTATTATAAGAAACTTTTTAGAACACTCGAAAATGCATCATCCTCAAGCTCCACCCTTTGAATAGGCTCTTGATCATTATTAAGATCAATGCTTGAGTAATCTACACAAGTGTCGACATATTCCTCTTCATCTTCATCTTGATCCCAAAAAGACTCCTCGGAGATGTCACCATGAGTTGTTTCAAGCAATGTATCATAATCACCGCCACTATCATAGTCAACATAAGATTGGTCCTCGCTGAATTTAGTGTTGCTAATATCTAACTCATCCTTTTGAATAGGTGAATGATCATTATTACGATCAAGAGTTGAGTTAACTACACAATTATCCACGAAAGTGCCCAAGGATTGGCCTTTTTCAACATTAGCATCAATCAAATATTCATCACAAACCATATGCACATTAGAAGTATCCATATCTTCCTTGCATTGATCAATGCCTCTTCGCAAGCTAGAAATACCTTCACGAAATTCTTGGAGTTGCTCGTTTGTAGTCTCTTTAGCTTTTTGAAATTCCTCTTGTAAAAGGTGGAAACTTTGTCTATAAAATTAGAGACTTTTTGTTCACAAACATAAGAATCCTCCCATACTTGTGGTTGTTCACACACATACCAGCGATAAGGTTGTTGAGGAAAACCATAAGGTTCCATGGAATATTGGTCATAGCCAATAAATTGGTTTTGATTATACCCATGGAATTGGTAGTTATCATATTGTTGAGGTTGTTGAAAACCGCATCCGTTGTTCCAATATGCTCCTTCCATAGAAATAAGCACCTGAAATAAAAGTTCTCAAAACTATATTAGGAACCACAAAATAAGAATATAAAACAAAAACTAAAAACAAAAATAAGAAACCAAAAACAATTGACAACCGCTGCCTCCCTGCAAGAACGGGCGCCAAAATTTGACCTATTGTCAGCCGACACAAATATAATTACACTTTATTACTACTCAAAATATATAATGAAGCAAGGGCAAGAAAGGATCGATCCCACAGAGAGGTCTAGGTTGTCAAATTGTTTCTGTTCCCTCTAAATAACACCGGTAGTTTTGTGATTTTTATAAAATAAACTAAATAAAAGCAAATAAAGCAAAGCAAACAAATCAAATCAAGGATAAGAAGATATTGGTCATGGATTTCGTTTTCATTCACAAACATGGTTTCACCACAATAACTAGAATTGATATTTTAATCTCAACTTTTATCAAAGACCCTAGAATACCTTGATCGCAAGTATATCCCGCAAATCTCCTCATGTCATCAACAAACACATTAAAAGATGCGAATATGAATTCTACCTAAAGGAACAACCTAACGTGTAAAAGCACTAATCAAGTTTAATTCCCTAGGTGCATTAAGTTCTATGAAATCAGGCCAATCAAAGCAATCGAACGTGGAAAGCGCACTAATCCGATTTAACAAAGGTTATAACTCACATATGATCATAAGAATATATCACTACAAACTATAATCATATTTATGCTACTTGCAATCCGGAATTATCACTTTTGCGTATAATAACCCTAATCTAGCAAGAGAGATGAAAATAAACTCAATCGATTCGCGACTCGACTAAACAAGCATCCAAATCATGTAACAATATTCATGGTGAATCATAAACGATAATATGAGAGAAAACTAATTTATTGAATTAAAACCCATATTTGGAAATCCAACTTATTCCATAACCAAAAGATAATTAGGTATTCATATTCAAGGAGTTCATCACAAGAAGAAAAAGAAACTCTATCATGTTGTAAACCCTAGAAAACAAAGTAGAAGAGATAATCAGATAATAGGATCCCTGTGTTTTGAGAAAGTCTTCTCTTTTATAGCTCTACTCCTTCCAAAATTAGGTTTTGTCTTCAAAGTCCATTAGTTAGAAGTCCACCAAGCCCACAAGTGAGAGAAACCCGTGTAGAAATTCTCTCGTCCCAAAAATGCGCCGCCGGAAAACTGGGATTATGGTCGGAATCCCGCCGGAATAGTCGCCGGAAAAGCATCTCAGGTGACCGGCAAAGTCCGCCCGGTCACCGGTCAACGGGTCGGATCGGTCGGGTCAGATCGGTCAACTCAGTCCAGATCACTGAGTCAAACCGGGTCAAAGCAAATCACTTTAGTCGAACCGATCGGCCTAGCTAACTCTTTGATCGGGTCCTAGCTGTGCCACTTTGCACAAAGCCAAAATAGTCACGACCAAGATGACCATGCCTTCCCCTCGCATCTCTCCCGACCATGATGGCTATCACCCCGCAAGACTTCTTCACATACTCATTTTCACAAAGACTCAGAACTCTCCACTTCATCCATTCCCCGGTCACCATGTTAGTTCCAAATGCATCTCAAATCCATACAATTTCATAATCCACCAGTGCTTCCTTGCAACTTTGCTCCATCCAAATTTCGCTTTACCCCCGCATATTCACCTCGCTTCATACCGCTCTAGCCACCACCAAATTCTCACTCTCCCGTTCATTCTCAAGCGGCTTTAATTCGGTCATTCGAGCCATTCTCGCAATGCACAACTCCGACACACAAACCCAAAACAATTTCAGGGATCACAGATCAAGCCATAAAACAAAGATCATACCCTAATACATTGAAACATTCTTCATTGCAGTGTCAACTTCCCTGTAACAGCAGCACAATTTCCATTCTCAACAGAAATTCCATCTCAGCAAAACCAAATCACCAACTTAAGCAACCATTCTCCTCATACCCTCATCACAATTTCTCATTCTTCCTATACGACCTGATTCATGGATGCTAATGGCAAGCCCGGAACATCCAACTCATATAACAAAACTCGAGAATTGATGATGGCTATGCAAGAACACCAATCAACTCCTTCCCTTTCTGTTTCTTCCATTGCAACAGCACTTTCAATTTCATAAACCTCCTCCATGTATCTTCTCATTGAGTTCTTCATCTGTGAATCATCAAACCCTAACCAGTTCCATCAAAACCCCATATTTCAAACGGCAGCAGATCCCTAATTCTAGCTTCCATCACTAATCGAACCATCATATTCATTCTCTCAACACCTGACACTCATTGCCACCACTGCAACTCTGCCACAGCTGCAAGTTCATCCACCATTCAGCTCCAGCTCTGACCTAAAACTCTCTATGACTTCAATTCCAGTTCATGCCACACTTCAGCCTCAAAACCCTGTTAAACCTCAAGCCATCTCTCAGGACCACATGCCGCTGCAATCTTACATTCAACTCCAGCCCAAACCAACAATCCAGACCTGCAACTACCACAAGCTCAACCTGACTCAAGTCTCATCAGAGACCCCATTCACAATTCCATGGCACAACAGCTTGCGAGTGCAACATCACACCATTTGCTTGGCACACAACCACAAAGAATCGTATTTCATCTCACACAGCCAACAAGTAGCTCGAGCTCAAAGCATAATCGCTGCCATCTTCTGAAGCTCCTTCTCTCGACAAATTCCATCACAGTTCCAACATGTAAAACCTATAGCAACAACTTACTTGCTCTTCCTTTTAATCTCTGGCAGAACCATCAAACACAATCCGTTTCAACATCAACACTCAGCACCATTGCCTGTAGCTTCACCTGCCATTCACCATCTTCACTTGCCATTCACTGTTGTCACCAGTTCAATACAGACCCCTCTCAATCTCATATTCATATACAAATTAACCCATACCTCTCAAACAAACGTCGAATCCATCTCACAAACTCATCAAAATCGATCTCCCATTATCACAAATCCATCAACAGAAACCCAAATTTCCTATTTGATTCTCTCTTCATTTCCTTATCACAATCATAGTGTCGACCACCATCTTCTGTCAACAAATCAACATATAGCAACAACAAACCATTTTACCTATCTGTTTCTTCATCAATTTCCTCCACAATCTTCAGATTCACATCAATTAATTCCTTCTCTGCAACCATAACCCCCATCAGTTCCTCCAATTAATCTACGTAACTCAATCCCCTTGCCTCAGTCTCGAACTCTCTCTCAGATTCAATTGAACCCACGATTTTACTTACAGAAGCAAATGTAATATCAATAGAGAAAAGGGGGAAATGATCCTAAATTCTCACTCTCGATCTAGATAAGGCCCTGTGAAGTGGGATTGCTATTAGCACCCCAAGAGTGGATACGGGTCACCCATCTGTTGCCCCTTATCTTTGGCTCGGTTTGGAATATCACTCGCCTCTGAAATGCCGCTTTTGCCCTTCTGTGCTTATTTCTTTCTCTTTTGCGTCAATGACTCCGAGTCACCTAATAACTCAAAAATAAACATAAGATAGATAATTTACAAGAAAAAATAGCAAAGAAAGCATAACTACTAGATAGTAAATACGGTGTATTCTACACCTATCAATGGTCGCCTACACCGTCATGTCGTCTACACACATGCATGATCGGCCCTGCCAAAATTGTATCCCAAGCTTGGATTCGACCAAGATGAAGAGTGATGCTTGCGCACCTCTTCAAAAACCCTAATTCCACCAACGGTCGTAGATGAGTGTCTCAAAGATCATCTCGTCCGTCCAACTTCACCGCTTGGTTATACAACCCCGGTCGAGTTAATTGGTCGCTGAGGCGTCATGGTGATCACCACCGTCACTTTACCACACCATGATGCAAGACTCCGCATAGAATACACACGGTACTTCATAAGTATCGACTTCCTAAATAACTTAGTTATTTAATCTAAGATTACATGCTACTTTCTCGTGTCCCACGATCCACACACTCGAGACATCAATCATGTCACAAACTGGGAGGATACATACGGGGTATTGGTCTGGCGGTTTACAACAGGCAAAGATGCAATGCGCATCATAAGAACGTGTCGAAGTCATGGACTAGAGATGACAGATAAGTGGGCAAGACCGGCCGTGTAACACTAACACACAACTCCACTACTCCATCACTCCACTTCCTCGACTTCCCACGAGAGACGTGAATAAGGCTCAAATGACTTGTATAAATAGGTTCTCCTCCCTATTTCCAAAAACAAGAACAAGTCCAGGACAACGAGGCAAAAAGATACCATTGTATTCAAACACTGAATCGATAGCTTACATCCTCGCAAAGCGCTCATCTTTCTCGATACAAGTCATACATAGCCAACAACTTCACAATCTCAACACCTTCTTCGCTTCCCTCCCTAAGATCAACCCCATCTCCTTCACTTTGTGACCGAAACAAGTCCGGAACTACCATTTCTTGGTTTAGGGCCGGACTTGCACAGATTGATTTCTCTAATCTACAAGCACTCCCGTGTAGTGCATTTGTTTAAGGTTTAGACTCATTTCTCATCCACACACCACAAATTACCAAAACCGGCAGAAATAGTTTTCACTCATAAACAACTATGCTTGTTAAATCATGCGGCCAAGTTGTGTGGGCGTAATCGTTTCTGAGACTAACATTAACAGTCTAGGTTTTCTTTAAGAAATAAATGTGTGTTTGATCACGCTAACTTTAATTAAAAGTGTGTGAATGTGATGATCTCTTTGTCAGAGAGATGTAGCCTCTATGAGTATTTTTGTGCAGATCCCAATACTAGCACTCCGGGAGATTCATGTTACTCTGCTAAGAGTGAGCATTGATCGTCATGTCATGCCTGTATTGAGAGTTCGGCTGGGAACACATCACGGAAAAAATACAAGGAAAATCATGCATTGTTTAATAATGCTGGCATAAGATAGAATTCACAGAATATTTGGGATTGATACTATGCGCACCATTCCGAAGGAATTTCATATATTGAGTTGTTCAACACATGCGTAAATAAAGAGGTTTGAGCACTCGTTATTTTCAAGCGGTCATCATTCCTTTGCAGGATCACGACGCTAAATATAGGGTTTTACGATTTTGACCCTGAACTAAAAACCACCATCAACATTAAGTCCCCTGTTTAGCACGTAACGGTGACATTGTTGTGGGGTAAGCACTAGATGGTAACAGATAAAGAAATTCTCAAGAGGAGTTCGATGCACATTACCAGGATAGAGAATGGCCTGGTCCTTGCGTAGGGCACGTTTCCTTTCAGTGCGATTATCTTTTTCAGATAGATAAGTATCTACTTGATTCCTATCCCGTATCTGGAGCCTTTATACACGGCGAGTGGAGACTCCTTTTCTTCCCGGGTCTTGGTGATTCGTGGAATATAAAGAAGGAGCTGGAGCCTTTTTCTCATCACAGGATTGCTTCTCTTCCTCGTTCCAGGTATTGCTCCTTGTTCATTGTGCAGATTTTGATTGATAATAACGATTTTTATTTACCAGCTGTCGGTATGATCATAACGTCCCTTTTTGCAGTGTATGATGGGAACTACTGGTGATGATTACTCTTTTACTTCTCCAGAGAAGAGCTTCGAAGTCGACAAACCTGAGGCTAGCGCATTCGAGGAGGTGATGGCCAAAATAGATCCTCTATTTCGTGAAGCGGATCGTGTCATACAGGGTATGTCTTTTCTGCAACTATGTTTCGTCCGGGAGCGTACTCAGGCTTTCTTGGCTTCAGTCGGCATGGAGGAAGAATGGAGGTGCGGCGAAGCGTCTCAGCTGCCGAGTGCGAGAGTTGAAAGGTTTGCAGCTCGGCTAAAGCGGCGAAGGAACGAACATCAGCGGCCTTCCAGTGAAAACAAGTATGATTACCCTGTCTGCAATGGAGTCATCATCCTTCATTTTGACATGGACGAACCGGAGTATCCTCAGAAGGCTGTTAGGGCAGTTCCTGAGGGAGGGGTCAAAGTAGATTTCGCGGAGGGTATTGAAGCAACCGCCGAAGGGAACGCTGAAATGGCTGCCAAGGAGATCATGGTAGCAGCATCTAGGGAAAATATTGAAGCAGCTTCCAAGGATGAAGATGTTGAAGCGGATGTTGAGAAAGGCATCGAAGCGGCATCAAAAGGGGAAGTCGATGCAGCTTCCAGAGAGGACACAACGGTGGCTTGTGATGAAAGTGTTGAAGCAGCTTCCAATGACAACACCAGTGAAGACACTGCTGATACTTCCAATGTCTAAAGTTTCCCTTTGTTGCTTTCATTTGTAGTTGAGCACTTTCTACAGTTTTGTAGACATTTTCTTCTCGTACTCTCAGTAGTTTTGTGGTTGAACCATGTTTTAATCTAATTATTTTCTCTTTGATATTCGGGAACCCTAGTTATAGTGTTTCTCCAGTATGGTTGCGAAAGAATCTCTCCATGTGACATTTAATGATGCGTTCTCATGTGAAAGCGTACTTGCCCTTATGATGATCACATATAACCCTAAAAAATAACAAAGGGGATTCGATGATGAAAATCAAAGATTGGTCACGAACCTGCATGCCTTCCAATTATGTTGAAATCCGCCTAATCACGTGATGATTGAGGAGTTGCTTTATTGTTTGAGTAGACTGCTCTTCGAAGCGTTTTCCCTAATAATTACAATTCCTCTGCTTCTTTTCTTCCTGCGAATTCCTTCGATGTTTCTCGAAAGATATGAGATGTTTCTTTTAGGGTTTTGTCTTTCTGGTTTGATGGGTAATGAGGGTTTTAGGTTTTCTCACAACTTTGTGTCATGGTTCGGGAGTAAAGAGGTTTCTAAAAGGAAATAATACTTTGATTAACTGATAAATTGAAACCCTAATTATGAATGCAAGCAGTGCAATCATTTTGGAGAAATTACAAATGTGGCATGAAAGAGCAAATTTCTGGAAGAAATGCTAAAGTGAACGCTGGAGGAAAAGGGTAGTACAGCGTTTTAGGTATGGAGAACACTGGAGGAGATGGTATCACAGCGTCTTTAAGCATTGTAGGGTTCGAGCCATCGTGAGTGAATCGTCACGCCTTCCAGATTGTCAGCGTTGATGAGCTTGCAGTAACCGCCTAGGATAACATCTACCACCAGATATGGCTTATCTTCCCCTTTTGTAGGTGAATCAGACTGAGCGGTCACTTTCAATGTCACATCCCTAACTCGAAATGCGGTCACCTTCATCACCAAATCTACAATTTGAAATGGGTTTGGGCGTTGTACGGCTACTTGATCCTTGGGCTTGCCATCTTTGACCGAGACATCTTCTAAACTTTTAACAAAGCGTTTAAAAGGACCAGCATCCCATTCGCACCTCCAAGTGGCGGATGGGTTATTGATTGGAGCGAGTCCCCGAGACTTATAAGAAGGAGGAGTGACTGGTTGCAAAAGTATTATTCGATGAGTCTTACTTGAGTTCGGAATCATCTAACGTATGTTGTTGGGATCTCTACAGTAATTGTGTCACATTTGTGAGTGACTGATACGGCATCAAATAGTCTTCAGGATTGTATGGCTTGTTGGAGATCTTCTCAGGTATATACACTGACAAAGGACACACCCCTAACTTTGCTTTGTTGTCGTGCACCCATGAGCGCCCAAGAATCATATCATAGTTCGGGTAATCTTTCACAATATGAAACTTACCGCATGTTAGAACGTCTCCTATCTTGATCTCAAGGTCGGTGTACCCATAATTGTCTCTGGACTTTCCTTCAAAATTTTTATTTGTGTTTGGGCAATGAACAACGTCTTTCCTTGAGATCTTTGCAGCTTTCGGGGGCCTGACGGTGACGATGTTGAAATCAGATACTACATCAATCAGCATGTTGTCGAACTCAACATCCTTCAAGCGAGCGACGGTTAGGAGTCCCCAATTACATCTCGCGTTTCCTAGGAAGAATTGAGGCTCAGGAGCAACTTTCTTAACTGGAAACAGACGCTTGCCCGATACGACACGGTTTAGAGCCCCAAACATGTCTTGATGTTCTGCCTTAGAGAAATACAGAATTTCACACAACTGTTCCATCATAGACTACAAAGTCTTGTGAACAGAGTCCCCAGAAATCATGCAACTCCTGACAGGAAGGGGGTCTCTGTTGACTCCTTCGTTTCCAAGTTGGAGTTCTCCTGCATCCACCTTCTCTTTGAAAATGCGCTTCAACTTGTTGCAGTCACTGGTTGGGTGATTGACGAACCTGTGATAACGATAGTATTTGGGATTCGCCATTTCTTCTTCCGTTGGTGGATGCCTAAGAGGAGGTAGCTTGATTGCATCATCTTGAATCCATGCTTCTAGTAGTTCAATGACTTCATCTACTGGAATTAGGAAGTCTAGAGCATAGCCAGCTTCAGGAGTTTTAGCCGTGGCTTTCCGGGATGGGGTCGCCTGCACTGGCGCTGTGCGTTTGGGTTGTTGCTCCGTTGCTGGAGATTCCCTTTTCCCTCCTTCGCTTACCACGATTACCGAAGGACCAGTATTGTATTGCTTGTTGATAAGACGCCTATTTCCTCAAGTTTCGCGTGCATCCTCACCTCTAGCCGGTCTGGTTCTTTCTAAAAGTGCTGGTGCGGTCGTAGCCGATCGCTTAGCAGCTTCATGAAGTTCAGAGAATGTCTGGAAGCGCAAGTTTTCCAGTAAAGCACGATAGATGGGAACCATACCGTTGACGCATGACTCTATCAATTGTTGTTCGGTCACGTTTGGATCGTGACAATCCAAATTTTGAATTCTGAATCTCTTGACGTAGTCGTTTGGATGCTCGTTGTTTCGCTGAAACATTTTTCCCAAGTCCGAGAAAGTGATTTGTTCGGATACAAAGAAATACTTTTTGTAAAAGGCGGTGACCATCTCACACCAGTTTGATATGTTTTTTTGCGCGATGTTGTTGTACCAGGTGTATGCTCTTCCGGTAAGTGACTTTGAGAACTCTTTCAGGCGGAGGACGTGATTATATTCATGTTCTCCCAAAGATTCTAGAAAATGAGAGATGTGTTCACGAGCGTTACCACTACCATCATAAAGGGAAAACTGAGGAGAGGAATTTTCTGCACATCAGGAGGATATGGAGGTTGGTGCTGGTGCAGGTCCATCGGGTTTTCCTTTCCTCGATTTTGGAGAAATCGTTCCAGATCCTCACGAGTGATGAAGTTGGACGGCTGGTTCCTTTCCCATGGGCGTTCAGGAGCAATACAGGCTTCTTCATCTAGGTAGGCATGTCATGCTGAAGCACTCGCGCCAGGCGTGTTGAAGGTACTCCTTGTTGGTTCCAGAGGCTGTCGTGACTCTTGTGGCAATCGTTCTGTTAATGTCTTGAGTAAAGTAAGTACATCTTTCTGAGTCGAAGCCATGTCTGTCTGAGGCTTAGCGATAACTTCTTGCCTCTCCATCAAATCAACAATAGTAATAGGGGGTTGGCTTCCTCTGATTCCTCCGGCTCCTCGTCCTGAGCAGCTGCTCTGGTGACGACTGGAGGCGTTATACTTGAAGAAATGTTGGGATTTGTGGCTGCTCTGGCTCTGGTGATGTGAGGTGTTACCGAGGGAATATCTCCTGCTCCGCTGGTGTTGGTGGTAGAGGGCGTAGTTCCACGAGATGCATTGACCGTATTGACAGGCTGTATGCCACTAACAGGGGCATCAACACCGAGAGTGTTGTTAGTGCTAGTTTCGTCGGAATTGGTCGCCGATCCATACCTAAGATCACCATTTTTAATTTCGAGAAAATTGAAATGAAATTGAGATTTGATCTTGCAACCGAGAGATTAATCTCCCGCTGTGGTCGCCAGTTGTTTATGGGTAAAAACAGATTCTGCTATTTTTGGTAATTTGGGGTCTCAAGGATGAGAAACGAGTCTAAACCCTAAACAAATGCACTCGCACGGAGTACTTTTAGGTTCGAGAAATCAACTGCAATACTGCCTAAACCAAAAAATGGTCGTTCCAGATTCAATTCGGTCACAAGGTGAAGGAGATGGGGTTGATCTTAAGGAGGGAAGCGAAGAAGGTGTTGAGATTATGAAGGTGTTAGTTATTTATGACTTGTATCAGAGTGTTGAATTGGCTTGCACAGTGTAAGCTATCAATTCTGGGTATTTTCTGATACGTTGGTTACAACACTTGGTTTTTCTGTGTTGTTTGAAGATAGGTTGAAGAACCTATTTATACAAGTCATTTGAGCGCAATCTTCATCTCGTAGGAAGTGGAGGAAGTTGAGTGATGGAGTAGTGGGGTCGTATAAGTGATTGTCACACACCTTGCCCACTTTCCTCATCATCATTAACCGTCCATACCTCCTAACACGTT
>JAJJWW010001248.1:0-23802 GCA_023531295.1 Papaver armeniacum | reverse complement strand
ACTTAAATTCACGCACGGTTTTGCACAAGATGCATCGGAAAAAATGGTGGAGCAAGATACCAGCTTACATTTGGTGGCTTATAGGTTATACTTTTTTACAGAGGCCTGGTTCATCCACAATTAGTGTGCGATATTTATGTTTGATTGCCACTCCCTCTATATCCGGCCGGTTTGCTTGGGGAAATGCTTTGCATTGGCCCACTTGTACCGAGGAATGACTAATAATGTTACCTCAAATGGTAACAACCTGTTCGGCTCTGCAATACTACTCATGGTAAAGCAATTTCAGTTTTACCCCATACTATTTCTAAATTATTTGTTTTCGATGGCGGATAAAAGCTAACACTTTAACACTTTAGCCTTTTCACGTAAATTGCACCAAATAGAAAGTGAAAAAATTTTCACTACCAAACCCCGGCTCGAAACCGAGTTCACAAAGCCGAGTTATAAGATCACCGAAAACGTCCCATATTATGACGACAACACATGCAGTTTGGTCGACCATCCCACGAATACCATCTGCGCGTGGCGCTTAGAATGACGCCGAGGGGGAGACGATGCATCACCGAAATACAATACATTTATTTAGTTATATGGCATGATCATTTAGTATTAAGTTTAACTAAGATTTAAACAGGATGGGTGATGGGCATGTCCCGATTCATCCACCAAAAACAAAGTTACATTCATACAAGAAAGGCCGTGTTATGTGACTAGGCGCCACAAATTATACAACAAAAAGTTAACTAAACTATATGGGGCTAACTACATGCAACCGCAATTACTAAGTGCGGGTAGGGACGAGGGACGGGAGGTGTCCGCGTGACCTTTTTATTATGCCCATTCTCGACATTGATCGCACCTTAGAACTCACAACACTTTGAAACTCGATCCGCTTTCTCTCTTTCTTCGACCACCATTGCGCTTCCAAACAGGTGGAATTATGTATTCTTAAGTTGGATCATAAGGCCATCCCGGAGTAACCTTCACATGGGGCAAGAGTAACAGCAGAGAGGTGCGCCCGATAATTGTCCATGGAATACCGAGTCATGCATGGCGAATCTGCGCATCCGCACCCATACGCATTATAGACGAGCACGCATGTATACGGGGAATACCACACTTTGGAACCTGTAAACACTGCCCAAGTCCTCATTGTAAGATCCATTGTACACAATTCTCCCAGGTGGTCGATGTAAAATTTGTTGTTGCCGTAATCGGTGGGAATGCATTGTTTAGTCTTGTTAACAACCTTGACCAATCTCTTCGATGCATATCGGGTGATAGTCTTGGTACGCGTGAAACTCCTTTCATGACGCTTAGCAAAGTAAATGGCTGCCTTGACGCGGGTGGCTCTGTACAAGTGCAAAAGAACGGGATAAGACCTTGCAACACGAAGTTGAGAATTGGTTGACTCGCACATATTTGTTTTGAATATACCCCACCTTTTCGGGGAAACAAAGGCTTGTGTCCAAGAGTGACTTGTCATACTTAAGTAACCAATCCGCACACCTTGGCGAGGCTTTACGGATCTCACCCATATGGTATTCAAAGTTTCGGGAAGAGTCTGAGTAAGCGGCTATCCATATGAATTCACGTCTTTTAGTGTCATCATTGAAAGTCGTATAGAAGTTCTCCAAGAAATGACGCACACAAAGATTCACATGCTTAACCTGGGGCATCACGACATCCATGGCTGCAACTAACCCCCACCCTTGTCTGATATAACAACCAATTCATTAATCCTCTCGTATCCATCAATTACATGTAACCAAAATAGATTCAAAAACCAAATACAACAATCTTTTTTCTCTGACTCAACTATGGCATATGCAATAGAACAACACCATTATCACCATCCCGTGCGCATGCAACCGGATGAGGATGCCGATAATCACCCCCGAGATGAGTACCATCAATCAAACAACGGACGGAGATTTTCCGGAATGTTTTAATGGCGGGACCAAATGCCCCGAAAAATCCGGCAAACATACCATCCTCGTTTCACGGGCAAGATTAGTAACTGTTCCATCATTCAGTTTTTCATCTTTTAATTCAACAAGTTTAGGCGAGAATGCTAAATGACTCTTTAATGTTCCATGGACAATCTCCAATGCATGAATCCTTGCACGTCCGCTTTCTCGGTCGATATATCTATATGGTGCACTTCTTTCATGAAAGTCTGCACAAACGTTGTCATTATATCCTTGTTGTCAAGCACAAATTGGCATAATAATGACGCAATCCATTTAGCGAGATGCATGCTTGTGACCAGCTCCACCGTGGACGACGATGAACACCACAACTATGCTCGGGGACATACCGGAGGATCTGGAAAGTCTCTACAATTTTCCTACCCTAGTTGCATGAATGTACCAGTTGCAACCTAACCAGAATGTTTGCACTCACTGGTGAATCTTTCAGAGCGGTCTTCAAAGATTTATACTCCCTGGACCCTTAACGTGAACTCCGGCGGGTATCAAACAACTTTTGTCGGTTTGGAAATATCATACCAACATGTAGGTCAGAAAAACTAGATGGAGTAACACCCATACCTGTCCCATAAACCTGAGAAGGATCCAAGCTCACAAGACGGTCATCATCTGGGTCAATTGTGTAATCATCAGCTTCATTACTTTTCGCAACATGATTCTTTCCGTGGCGTCTAAAAGAATTACTATGCTTGCGCTTAACCCTTAGAGACAGGAATAACTTGACTAACATGATTCTTTCCGAGGAGTAAGGTTTTAGGGGGATTAGAAATCCCATGACGATCAACAATTCAACACTGATTAAATGGTTGGCAACATGGGTTACTGCGTGACTATCGACACCAATCCACCGCAAGAATCGGTGGTGGACAACCTTGGAGAGTTACTTAAAAATCGGGTCACAATTCACCAGAGGCCAGTTGGCAACAATGTTGAGTCACTTGACAATGTTGACAACAATGGTGGGTCAGCGGACAATGCCACTGGCAACAAAGACATGTCATCTAAGACAACACTTGTACCACCTGTAGCCATGACCAATCCGGATCCGTGGGAACAACAAGCCCCCGTAGTCCAAAACATCGTCGCCTACTCTCAATTTCGTTACGATCTATGCAATCTTCCCATTCTGTTGGACTATCACCAAAACAGAAGGAAAACTATAATTAGTTGATATAACAACTATGACCACACAGGTTTTGAGTTAAAAGGTCGAGCAGGTCACCTAATATATCCATCCGCATCTCCATTCGTAACGCGAGATCACGGGCATTTCGTCCATAGGAAACTCATAACCAAATGTCGAAAAGGACCAATCAGTTCCATTGCGTACACATCCGGTTTAATGACACACTGGACAAAGAATCGTGATTTGTCAATTTCACAAGTAGCACCACAAATATACTACAAGTTTTATATGATAGCCCTTGCAAAGTGTATTTACCTAGAGGTACCACCCATTTTTGACCCTTTACACTCCACGTAAGGACCGGGAACAGGGAGACGGTCTTCTACACATGAGCTAGCCCCATGATTTCTTCACCCGCAACCCCTACCGACCTAAGAACAACGCATAAGATGACCCTATATCAGGCCAACTTTTGTTACAACTTCATTTGAAATATCAAAGGTGCACAATACCCGTAGTCGGGTCCGGATTTTGCAAGATCCTGGGGTGATGGAGGTTGAGGGAAGTAAACATCATTTGTACGAGTAACCGCACAATTGGATCCAAATCGCAAAGATCAGGTGGGACATTAACCCTTGGACTCCTGAAAATTTACAGATGAGAAGGTAAGCAAAAAAATATATAACATGGCTAAGAACTACAATAAGGGGATTTCTCCTTACCTGCAAATTATCCCTACAGGGATGACTGGGTTTTGGGAATTCGGGTTGTGAGTAACAGTCCATTTGAATCTCTCGAATGAGCATCGGCTCCCATTTGTCGTTCGTTACCATAAGATGTAGGTGGACCTTCATCTCCAACAATCTCTTCGGTGCGGAACCCAAGCACACCGTTTAATCCATTGGGATTATTCACCACAAGGTCAGCGGTGGTCGAAGAATAGGATATATCAACAAAAACAATACCCCTGGGTGACGTAAACCCTCGAGTACACTTTGTAACGCTTCCGAGGGTCGAGGTTGAAAGAAACGTGCACGCTTTAATAAACTCCGGACACAGCCATACCGGGTGGAAACCGTCTCGCATCTTGTTAACAATTGGGCCTCGTATATTGAGGATCATTGCTTGCGGGATCTTTTTATCGTCCCACAGATTTGACAATATCACATTAATTAGTTTACCTCCTGAGGAAACAACACCTAATTAAAGTTAATAGACCATCAGATAAACACTCAACAAACTATTTGATCTAAAAACAACACAGCAATTTGAAAAATATGTTATATACAAAAATGAAAAGTCCAAATTACTTTAGTCAAGTAAATTTCGAAACCACGAGACCTAAAAAGTTAACAATCTCTTGCAATACCATTAATTTCACCTAATCAGACCCATACGATAGTTTAAGTTATCAATATGAAACACAAATATTACATTTCACCTAATGATACATATTAGCGGACCATCATCAAAAAAGTATAATAGTTGCATGATTTGCATCACTAAACTCTTACACGAGATCACCTAAGTTGTCCAAACCTTGGGGCATTTGGATACCAAAGGCCTCCCCATACTTACAAGTTACAACGACATGTTCTCAAAACTTACAAGTTACAAGTTACACGCTTCTTCTCCTAATTATCGGTAAATTGTAAGTTTAATAAATTTTCAATTTTCGAGCCGCACATCAAAAAATCGCCCAAAACTAAAATTAAACCTTCACCCACTAGCTCAAAAACCATTTAATAGCACAATCTTCTATCTAATTCACCCGATCGTCATTTTTCAACTTATCCAAATTAAAACACCATTCTTTAACTTTATAATCGATTCAAGAAGCATAAAAATAAAAATTTAAACTATCTTTTGCACATTATCACACTAACCCTAATTGATTTCTACAATCAAACCATAATGATTAAAATACGGCCATACTGGTGGAAACCCAACCTAGGGTTCGATTCAAAAAAAACAAACTGCATCGACAGGAAACTCAACAATCGCTAAGTAGATACATAATCAAACCATACGCTATTAGGGAACTCACCTGGAGGACTACCGTCCATCGCTGCTGCGATTATCGTCCTCAAAAGAAAGGGGGAAGTGAGTGAGAGGGAGAAGAACACAAAGATCGGATTGCTTTGGGCATCGTCCCTTAAATCTATGAAGAAAACGAAGACTTTCATTGGATCGGGATAAACGGGTAGGATTTTTAACTCGCCCATTTTCGGTGTGGTTGGAGTTAACACCGAGGGCTAAAGCGTATTTTTAGTATCAACAAGGTTGGACCGATTCAACCCAGTCCGTCAATATTTCATGACCCAAACCATGTCCGTCCTTAAACATTGACCGAAAACATTGAATTTCTGTGACGAAAAGCCTAATACATTGACCTGAGTTGAAAAATTCATATTGAATACAAAAAACTGTGAAAACTACATAAAGAAAGATGAAGGATTCTGCTAATTGTGTTTATTGTCGTTTGACTGAATATAATCGGCCATGGGAACTATGGACAGCGAAAAGAACCTTTATGTTTAGTGTTTTGGTTCCTATGTATGATGGATTGTTTAAGGCCGGTATCTATACTGGAGAAGTGGAGATAGCATGGACTATATGAACAGTGAAATTACAACTTGGCATTATACCCGCGCGTATTTGACGTTTCGGTGTGAAATTTGGTATGATATTGTTATGGATGGAAGTACCATAGTTGTTGGAGAACTTATTAAGGCATTGATGTCAGTTACCTTGTTTTGGGATCATAGATGGTTCTCGTCAAGAGGCTTTGCCTTTGACAATGACATGTGTTTTGCCCGTGTTCTTGGTGGCTTGTTGGGGTCATGAACTTTTTACTGTCAGTAATTGTGTGGTCAATTATCTTTGTCTTTAGATTAATGGACAATTATTGTTGAACCAAGTCAACTGAAATTCTATAGTGTAAATTGATGAGGTGGGAATGTATACCTTAGTTTATCTGAATTGCGTATGACAGGTGCATCGGGTTTAAATGCTATGTATTGCAGCATAGTAATTTCATACAAACTTGTATTGCAGTTATCCTTGTCTGCCAAGGAGTTGATTGATATGGATGTTTTCTCAAAGGTATGTGTTTCTGTCTACTTATATCTTAATGACGACTTTATTCAGCGAAGCTGGCTTTAAAACTGGATTACGACAGGGAAAAATACGGTTTAGTCCAAAACCCCATCCAAGTATACTAGTTAGTCCTGACCCATTCAACTAGGTACAAATTAGTCCTCATTGAAAGTACACAAATAACCTTCCTGATTTACAATTTAGTCCAAATATTTACAGTTTAGTCCAAAGTGACTCACAATGATGTCGAATTTTAAATAATATAAAAACAATTAAAAACAATTTATCTTTCAACCGTTTGTCCAAAATTCGAAACTTTATATATTCTAAAGCTCTTTCCGAGAGCTACAAAAAGAGTACCCATATGCCTATATAATTTTCATTTTTAAAAATCTTAGTTTACATTGTCGTACAAACATGTACATGTCTACAAAAATCCAAAAATCAAAAGACAAAACAAGGTGCACCAGTTTGTACACCAACATAGCAAAAGTAGACTGCGGCTGAATCTCATACGATAACAAGTTATCTAGCTAGGTGATCCATTCCCAAGGGTTTACTGAACGCTCCTCCCATACCAGTTTGAAGCCTGTCACTCCGTACATGAAAGCATCTTGTTGATACGCAAGACATAGAAATGATGTATTTATATTGTTCATCAATGACGAAGAGGAAAAAGTGGTCACACGAGATCAAACTATTGTTTCATAAAGTTTTTAACTCGACAAGGAATCTAGCAAAACAACAAAATAATTATACAAAATGGGGAGCTGATATTGGTGACTCGTAAGCTAAAATACCGATGTAGCACCGGAAACTTTCTAACTTATTTTTCACCTAGGCCTATATAATTGAGTAATCACCGATAGCATGAATACTTGGGTAACACATTGATAAACCATCCAGTTAACTTTGCTACAACTCGAAAAAATGATTATACTAACTTACAAGTATGAGCTTAAATTTATTAAATCCAATCTCGAGATTATTTTAATAAAACTGCTCGAAAATGGAACCGAAGCCGCAACAAATATCCTAGAATGTACATTATCTTTGCCTAAGAGATGTTACAAGGATCTAAATTTCTAATGAGAGGACAACTTTTGATGGTATAAGAAAGAGATGTAGTAACTTTTGATGTTTTGTGGTATAAAAATCCAACATTTATACTACAAAAATGCACATATTACTGAAATAACACAATAGTGTACAACTTTGTACACATCTATAGAAAATCCAACACATTTACAATTAGTTTTTTCCCTAATTTTTGGTTTGTATGCATAAATATAGTCCTACAAGTGTACAACTATTTACACATAAATAATCAACATTTGGACTATTATGCACACCTAAATAACATAATATGTGTGTACAACTATGTACATAGTGCTTTCCCTAATTTCTTAGACTTCAAAATGAATAACATGTGTACAACTATGTACACTTTAATAATCAACACATGTAAATGAAAATGAAAATGAAACCACCAAACAGGGAGAATTTAATTGGTTGAATCTAACAACTAGAGTAACTGCTAAGTGATAAAAGATAATTCTTCGATATACAAACAAAATGGATGATGAGCATATGGTATGTGTATTTAAGAACAACAAGCTTTTGGCAATTCTTCAAGTAGTTTTATGCAAACAAAACTAATGATGGTCATTAAGTATGTGTAACAAGCTTTTTGCAAACCTTCATGTAGTTTTTGACATAAGCCGAGTTCTCTGGAACTCCATCTCGAGGTGGTAAAACTTTGGCGCCAAATTCAAATTAAAGGCTGGGACTTTCTCTCCATTGACAAAGGATCCTGAAACAAAGAGACTACAATCACAAGTTATCAACAATACAGCTACAATCGAACAAAAACTAAGTACATGTAAAATAGAACAAGCACATATACACAGAGAGAAACACATACAATAGGTGTACAATTATGTACACATATGGTATGTGTATTTAAGAACAACAAGCTTTTGGCAATTCTTCAAGTAGTTTTATGCAAACAAAACTAATGATGGGCATTAAGTATGTGTAACAAGCTTTTTGCAAACCTTCATGTAGTTTTTGACATATTTGTTCTCTGAACTCCATCTCGAGGTGGTAAAACTTTGGCCAAATTCAAATTAAAGGCTGGGACTTTCTCTCCATTGACAAAGGATCCTGAAACAAAGAGACTACAATCACAAGTTATCAACAATACAGCTACAATCGAACAAAAACTAAGTACATGTAAAATAGAACAAGCACATATACACAGAGAGAAACACATACAATAGGTGTACAATTATGTACACATTAAGAATCAACATGTGTACAATTATGTACATCTTAGTTACTACTATGAATTGTCAAGTGGAACCCATTAGATGAGGACATAATAAACACATGTGCCACATCTAAATCGTTCCATCTCGTTCACCTGGTAAGAGAAACTTCGCACAATCCTTCCTTGCATCAACAATGTTTTTATTTGCATCACTTTTTCCTCCCTTAAAACCACCTTCTTGGATATGAATGCAAGCTTTTGGAGGTAACATTTCAAATAAAACAAGACGATAAACACCAATACCAACCAATGTGATGAAAAATAATGTTAAATGTAAAGCACCCAATGAAAAATTCGGTTAAAAACAAAATATCGAATCCAGGAATCGATATATGCACTCATTAGAAATCAACATGTGTATAATTATGTGTACATGAATGATCACCAGTGTGAAATTATGAACATATTAAAGATTTATAGGTGTAAAAATCAGACACGTCAACTAATGGAGTATACCACTATGTGCACATTAATGATCAACGGGTGTACAACTATGTGCACGCCAACTAATAGGGTGTACAAATATGCACAATCATGTACACATTTAGAATCAACATGTGTACAATTATGTACATATTGACAAACAACATATATACAACCGTCACCTGTATGGACAAAGAGCAATTATTTAATAGTTGTACAACTATGTACACATCAACGATCAACATGTGTACACCTATGTGCACATTAAAATCAATATGTATACAATTATGTACACATTAAAAAACATGTGTACAACTATGTACACATGTGTATCCAAAACATGTACATCCAAATCATTGTATCTGCAAGCTAAATAGACTTGATAAGATAAATCCATGGGCTCCAACGTATCCTTCATCTTATAGGAGGATGATAATGGATATCTAGATATTTGAAGTACAATAAAAAATCATCAAATCCACTACATTCTGACTACAAGAAAACTAACAATATATAATCACATGGTTATTTCCAAAAGACATCTCACTAATTAATCCCCTCTATGATTAAGCACTATCCGAAAATGTTACTAGACTGTACCGAGAAGAAAACATCAAAAGAGCAAAATGATGTGGTAGAATGACTAACCAAATAAGAATAGAGAAAATGTATAACGTTAAAGGAAAAACAACAATATTTTATGCAACTCACACCATTACAAATTAGCTAAGGAAGTAATTTGATTCAAATACACCTTATTATATTATTGGCACAACTCAAGAGCAATTCAAAACACTAGCTATTAAGTGCACTGAATCTACAGTTCACGTATATAGTTTTCTACTTAATTAATAAGCAAAGCAGTGTCCACAAGTTAAATTCTACAGTTTCCAAACTAGTAAAACAACAAAACACTATACATGGCATTTCAATTAAGTATGTCCCACATATATACAGAGCGAACTTGCACGCATAAAAATTTTATCTGGTGAACCAATAGTACAGGCGACCGTGCCGCAAGAACAACACGTCGTGCACCAATTTTCCCATCAATACTATTGATTGTGATAACATCTTGAGACACCACAAAATTAAAGCAAGCTATAAAGAACCAACAAGTGGGATAATAACTCAATTTAGTAGAAGTAAGATTCATTTTGGCCAAGATAAAATTATCATATATATAGTTTGGGGGATTCATACTAGCTATTTTGCTTTAACTTAACGTGTCTTCCACTAATTTTGTTGATCTTGATGTCATTGTCTTACTTGCATACATATCAACCTCCTTTCATTTCATGTTAAAAATCGGGTCATGGATTTTTCAACAAAAACACTAAAGAGTATCCATAATTTCCAAACCGGTGATTCCAATTCAAGATGACCAAGTGGTGAAGATAAAGAACTAGAACAAGAACCGAGATGATGTTCTAATTACAATTGAATACCTCCTTCTCACGCTCCTCTCGAGATTCTTTTTGGTACAAAAATGATGTAAATTCTTAGTTCTACAACAAGGTTTGGAAATCGGGATAATATCTTGTTATACTACCGGCGTGCAATGATGCAAATATATGTATAAAATGAGACTTTCTAGTAGTTATATATGACAACACACAATATTGGTAAGCATACAAATGAAAACAATTTGAGCATAGAATAGAACTAATGTAACCAATGTCAATGAACCAAGAAAACAACAAAATGTAGATTTAAGTTGAATCATATAAGTCATACAAAAGGTTACCCGTGGGTCGATAATGAATTTTGGACATTAGCGATAAGACATTCCTATCACCAAAGAGACATTTTGTCAACCAAATAGCCAAAGAATGTGCTTTTTAAGTTCTTCGTATCTCTAAATTTCATTTAAAAGAGATGAAGCACAACCAGCGTGAATGAAAGTAAAAATCAAACAAATGTCAGTATAAAGGAAAAAAAAAATTCAAAAAATATAAACCCTATAAGCAAAAAGTTGATGAGAAATTGATTACATTAGTTGATTACCTTGATTAATCCATTTGATGACCTAAATTAGTAGAGACGGAGATGAATCCCGGTCGTCTTTGTGTTGATGCTGATGATTTAGAAGGGAAATTTTTAGAAACAATGGAAGAAGATGAAGAGGATACGATTGATTCCATCTACTACACCAGAAGTGACTGTTTGTATCCATCATAAACCATATTTTCCCATACAATGATATATATCTCAATTCATGAATCGAATAAGAAACTAAAATTGAAACTGAAATAATTAGTTTTTGAAATCGCAAAAATAAATAAATCTGAAATTGATTCCAAAAGCGATAAATTAACAGTTTGCAATCAAATTACATGATAAGAATAGATTACACTTATATCTTTCCAATCACTTTCAAAGACGAATTCTTCAATGTTGAGATTGAATCTCATCAAGGCTTCTCCGGATTGAGTTGCAATTCCTTGCTGCGCTTCCCGCATCGAACTAAAGAATGGAGAATAAACGAAAGAAAAGAAGAGTTTTTCTCGATCTCTATCGTTCTCACTCGAGTCTCTCCTCTAAAATGAATTCTCGAAGGATTATACCTGAAGGGTAACTTTGGTACTGAGAAAATCAGAGAATTTTTGAATCGGTGAAAATTTGGATTAACTCGTTAGATTTTGGACTAAACTGTCTAATACGGGTGAATTTTGGATTAGACAGTACTGGGCCTGAAATGAGTGGACTAAAACGTCCAAAACCCAGGAACTTTGGGACTAGACGTCAATTTCTACTTACGACAATAGTTTCGCTGCGCCTGCTGTATGTAGATAGTATAATCTGTTGTTACTCCACTTTTCTTGTAGAGTGACCCCATGGCAATAGTGTATGCAAAGAGAAGTGATGGAAAGCTCGAGGAAATTGGCCGTACAGAAGTAATAATGAATACACTGGATCCGGTTTGGATAACAAAGGTTTCCACTGTTTATCAGTTTGAGATTGTTCAGCCATTGGTGTAAGTGACCACGGTCATTTAGACGAACTTCAGTTCTTCTCTAAGTTACAGCCATAGATGAACCATAAAAATGTATAAGAAATTAATTACATAAGAAGCTAATTGACTAGTCATCAAAGCAAACCTAAAAGCACAGTACAAATTTCATTCAGTATGCATTAACTCGAAAGCCAGACCTTTGAATCCCTGGAAAAGGTGCCATTCTTGATTGATATAGCTGAAAGACTTGGCTCAAGTGGTGGGTTAGGCATAAGAAGTCTCTCTTCAGCTAAGAATAATTCCTCAAGACGTTTCAGTGACACATTTGCATTTACAACCTGTCAAACAGATTTGAAACAGTTTTGAGTTCTTAACTATGCCTCTAGGCACATCAAATCACAATGACATATTATACGGTACTAGGAGAAGTCCTTTTCTCCAATAATGTGTCTGAGGTTCTAATTAACAAGTCCCAAAATATTATTGTTAACTGAAAAAATGTGGTAGCTGTAGCTCTGGTTGCCAAATCATAAGATACACAGATAAAAGAGAAACAAAAATATAAGAATAGCAAGCAGCACCTGCGTTATCAAATTAGGAAGCATGAATAAAGGGAATCTTAACACTGCAAACAGCGAAAGTGATGTAAATGCCTCGCTGGTGTTAAATCCCCACCAAGCAAAGTGAACATCCCAAATGAGATCACCGTAACCACAACCGGGATGCTGTTCAGCAGGAACATATTACACTGCAAGAAGAAGGAGAAACATTTAAGAGAAATGTAAAGCAAATGAATGGGACAACTAAGACCTATACGTATGCAAGAAAAGCCTATTCATGATGTCCCTAACAATTTTATTTTCATAAAACACAAAGAAAGTCAAACAAGCAGAGAACCACATTATTATGACTAATCGGTAACTTTCAGCTGACTGTAACTCAGTAACTTTCAAAGGGTTCCGTTTGGTAATGAAGGAAGACATGAGAATCTTTCCCGAGGTCCAGTCAAACGACTCGATCCAGGCAGCAAGGGGAGGATGCCCGTGCATCAGGTGGATTCTCACAGAAACATGCACGTCGAAGATTAGGACACGAATGTCGAGTGTCAATCTGGTTTATTTACTTGAAACATAATATAATATACCTTGAATCTGACTTCACAAGAACTCATTAAGAGGATTACGCCGTTAATCATGTGTGATTCACTTTCGAGTGTAACCAAAAATGAAGAAAAAATATACACTGCACCCATAACTTACTGGAAATAATATTCACATGCCTCTCTGGACAAATCTGCTCTCCATCAGGAAGTGATTCATACTCTGTGTTATCGACAAACTCTTCCCTTATCAGAGTGTATCCCGGATATGGATCCACATTAGGAAGGTATAGAACTGATAGAACTCCAAATAAGATCTGTAGAAAAATGGTATTCCTAGAATGAAAATGTAGTTCACGTGTTTCTGAAGGATACTTCAGAAAAAAAGGGAAAAAAAAAGGACGACTAATGACCGGTGGTTTCCCTAGATATCAATGGGTATCAATTCTCAGCCAACTTCCAAAAACTTATCACTATGGCGATCTGTAGGCAAATTCCATGGAAACCAAAAAGAAGTATGATATACCATGAGCAAAAAAAAGGACATTATGATGTTAAGTCACATCGACATAAAGATTGTTTATATGAGCCGACCTACAGTAAAGAAGGAGGCTAAATTTTTTTAAGATGTTCTCCACAATGTTGCCTTTCGCATCTTCAGAACTTTATACTAGTGCTCTCTAGTCTCTACACTAAAAACTGGACAAGCTGAGAGGTATCACAAAAGCTAGAAAACAAACCTGGCAAACATTTGACTGGTGTAGACATACAATATAGATCTGCATAGAGAAAATACAAGCTTGAGAATCCATAGACCTTCCACGTTTACAACCCAGCAAAGTGAACATAACAATCGGACTCCAGTGTACTTTGCTGGTTTATGTCGATGTCCAGAATGGTAATGACATGGTTACAAGTAAAGGATATTCTGATCTGTGAAACCTTGGACGACCAATTATCATAAGCCATGATAAACATTTCTAATTGGTTGTTTAAATATTACATGTGATGGGTTACGATGCGGCCAGGTGATGAACATGCATCTTCTCTTATTTTAGCTGATAGATGTTTCCGTGAATATAGCAAATTCTACTCTAGTTGCTCATTGTTACATAAACCTCGTCTTAGGTTTCAATTAGTGGAGTTCCTCTCAAATAGAATGAAAGAACTCATGAAAATCTAAAACAACACAACAAAAATAAGAAATAAAGTTAAAGAAAAGACATGGGAAAGATGAGAATCATGATAAATATATTGACCATAAGTGTGTTTCAGATAAATGTCAGAGATAGCAAAACAATTTGGACTAAATATTACATACCACTTTCAAAAAATTTATGAGCAAAACCTGAATGGACGACTTACGGATTTTGGTATTCTTTCACAGAGAGGACAAGATAAAGCATAACAACATCCCCAACAAGCACATAAATGACTCCAAATCGAACATACCAACGGAATTCGCGGATGTAGATTTTAGTTTCTAGAACAAGCATAACCAGCATTGAGCACCACGCAAGAGCCTCAATGGCAAGAGAAAACATCTGATGTAGGATTACGAAACAAAGGTAAAATCGCATCAGTCATGAAACATATTCATACAGTATAGCAGGATCAAGTACAATGTATCTTCTACTAATTATCAGGTAATCAGAACAAACAATGGTATTTCGTATAATCCTCCAGCATTCTGGGACTTGAAGTAATTCATTTGCTTAATTACTATAATATAATCTTGTTTCAATACTGGAATTTTAAACAAAAGGTGATGGTAGTGTTTTCTCAATGTAGAATGAAAGCGATTAGGTTTGGGACATAATAGAGTTCTTGATGGGTTTCTTAAAAGTTGAACAATATCTGTCCATCAGTTCTCCCCTACTAGAGATAGTTACAGAGGCCAATCTAGCATAAACAATACCACTATATACATCCACATCAGTAAATTCTGCAGATTTTCTAAATACAACATCTGTAAGAGAGATTCCTCATACCAAAGCACAAAATTATAACTTCTTTCAAAAAGTACAAGACTCGACTAAAAACAAAGTGAGGAAGTAAAAAAGCACACCTCATATGGAGCAAGTGCAGATTGTCCATCAACATTCAAAACTGACATGCCTGTAACCAACCGATACAATGGCTCCCCAACACAATAAGCAGCTAAAACCCCAAAAAGTAATTGAAGTAATTCGATCTCAGCACCAACCTCTTGACTGTAACATCCTTTATCGTTTTCCATATTCGATAAACGCAGAGACTGAAAAGAACTAAATGCGTAAACGAAATCACAAGTATCAATTCCACAAGGTGTATAAACACCAAATGCATTTGTCACAACTTTCGCCCACACCCCATTCTCCACAGGCTTACAATACCAAAGTAATGGCTTAAACCACATTGTTTCCTCCACTTCTAAACACCAAATTCAGATAATCCAATCACTCCTCAATCCACATGCGATTTCTGCAACATGTAGAATCTTATCAAAACCTGTCCAAATAGAACTAAAAAGTGTTGACTAATAATTAACATATATACTCTGATCTTTCTCCCAATTTCTCTGGTTTCTTTCATCAGCTTCATGAAATCAAGAAGTAGGGAAGAACATATAAGACATTTCACAAACAGAAGACTTAGAAATGTTCCTGAGATCAGATGGAAAAAACTGAGCTAGGATAATATATAATAAGAATGCAGGAAAATAAAAATAAAAAAAACCTGGCTATACCTATTGGAGGGAGATGGATGTTCAACAATCTTCTTCCAACCTTCAGGTTGTACTCTTGGCTGCACCCAAATAAATTTTGGTTATATTGCTGATGACGGTGAGCTCCCTTTTGGCCCTCCAGAACCTCTTGCCAGTTGATCCACATCTTGAGATGGACATTCCTTAACAACACATGCTCTTAATACGAAAGAAGCTGCTTTTGGAGTGCTGTAGAACGGTACATTTAATGTGACTTTGTTGAACTCGTCATGTCCTCCAATTTGGTTCAAATCCAGAAACACATACTGAAATAGATCCGCCTCCTGTACAAACATCTTTAGCCACAATCTGTCTTTGTCCGATACATTAAATAATGTCATTTGGAATGTAACACCAGTAGGCAATCCAGAAACGAAGGGAATAGGGTTTTCTGAGTCGTTACCTAGTACACTCAGTTCTGCCTTGATGTTTTTAACATTCCATCAAACACCATTTCTTTAAGTAAAAATAAATCAACTAATCTTTTGAATGAAAATTGCTGACTCAAAAGCACCGTCATCTAGATATCCCCGTTCACTCAATGACTTTCTCAGTTCTCCAGCAAATTCAGAAAGTTCGATGTGCAAGTCCTCACAGAGAAGCTCTATGTCGGAGATGGTAGATTGCATCCTCTTCAATGTATTAACATTACAACATATCTTCATTTCGGACAACCTCAAAACACAAGCAAGAAGTATCAACTCTAAGACATGCAGTTCTTCTTTTTTACTCAACCCCGAAAACTCGTACCTTAGCTTCCTAAGATCACAATCTAGCTTTTCAGATAAATGATCCAACATTCCCGTTTTCCGGAAGTGGAGCTTACTTAATGGAAGAAAATGACTCCATATTTCTGCTATATGTCGGACTACCTGAACATACTGAGACGCAAAGGCCAACAAACCAGTTAATCTGTTCGAGTTCACAGCTAGTGTTTCCAGCTCTTTACTGCAGCTCCTATATGTTATAAAAAAAGAAAAGCGAGCATCATATTATTTACCGAATAGGTATAGAGATAGGTAAGCTGCGTGAGAAATTAGTTTAAGAATAGAACCTCAAAGTCTTTCGTACTTCATCTGTGAACCCTGATTTTATCAATTGCCAGGTAGCAGCTACTGTTCTGAGAATAAGATTTACGTTTTTCTCTGCCTCCTCGTCCGTGAAAATCACTTTCCTTTGATGAGATAGAGAGAAAGTTGTTTGCCTTAGATCTCGCAGATCATTTTGAAATTGATTTTCAGAGGCTCCATCACAAATTTGTTGCAGGGGTAATACTTGATTGAATATCTCATCGATATTATGAAGCGAAAGCTTTCCTCCAGAGACATAATCCTCTACAGATGATTCAGTGCCAGGAACATGTGTAACTTTACTGAACTTATACAAATAGGCCAAAAGGGCATCTTGAGTCGCACAATCTTTTAAGGAAACCGAAATTCTTCCAAGAAAAGGAATTGCATATGAGAATACTTTTGTTGGAATGGAGCATGCAACATGTTCATGTGATAGAGGTGCTGAAATGGATAAAACCAGTGTTGCAGCTAGTCTTGGATTATCAAATCTGAGATCTCCTTCACGGGATGGTTCTATCTGTAAGCAGGGCAGAAGAGAAACAAAAATAAGGGAACAATGATCTTTTACATTAGATACTATTCTAAATGGTGAGACACGGAAAGACAAAAACCTCTTGAGACACTTCTGTAACAAAGCTGACGGCAAAACTTCCATGATTTCTACCCATATAAGACAAAGTAGAAAAGATATCAGCTTCAGTCCTGGGAGGAGAACAGAAAGAAAAGTTATACTCTAAAAAATTTGCCCGAACTCATGATGTGCAACCAGGAAAAAGAAGAGGTTGTAATTGATGTACATGGTTTCTACCTCAGGATAAGTCTCAAGTTGGAAAGAAGGCCGCTAATTGATGATTTAAAAGTCTTCATATATGGCAGTTTCAGTAAACGGAGGACTTTTTACGTGCTGCACGTCTAATCAAGGTACTTGCATCCACCAGGGTACCAAGAAACTGCAAAGGTATGCCAAGTATAAGATACGAGATAATTGGTAGGTCTAACTAATTGAAAACCAAAAACTTCTCTTTGTTGAATATCTTGCAAATGATCAACAATGTGATCCAAAAATGCACATATACTATCATGTTTAATGGATACTCATTGGTTTCATAAAAAGGGATAAAGGACAGCGGGAATACCATGCATGTGCGCCTCTTGCACCTTCAGACGATCACATGTCACCATATGATACATTGTCTCCAATGTTTGCAACCGAACAACCATAGAATGGTCATTCAACATGTCTATTAACAAATCCAAGGTATCATTAGCAAATCTGACAGAGAAAGCTATAAGCATCCCCAAGGAATTACAGGCTGAGCTCCTCACCTTCAACAAGAGCAATAAGAACAGTGCAATGTGTGAGAAAGTTCGAGTTCAAGCTGGAGTCTACAAAGCATATTGTATTGCCATGGGTTTATCATGGGTTTCCGCTCAAATTAAACAAACTGCAAATACTAATAGAATCACCTCATAGAATTCGTCCTCGAGCCCATGAACAAAAGCACCAGCTGCATTTGAAGCTGGTAGATCCAAAATTTTCGTATTGCTCTTCCCAGGAAATTTTCTTTCTTTTAGGTTACCAAGGACTTTCTTTGATAAGGTCTGCAGTAGTATATCTTCAGACACCATCTTCATTTTCCCGAGGGAGACAAAAGCTTCATTCCGTACCTCCATACTCATATCTCTCACCATGGAACACAGCTGCAGAAGAACATACATTACAAAAACCTAAACAGGACTAATCATAATTCACAAGACAAAATTTAGTTCCAACGCAGTGATTCAAGTACCCTATGAAACATCTTAAGTCTTCCTCAAAATTCAAGCACTCACACTAATGTAATTATACAATTTTCTAACTATCACAAACAAATATATGCACATTCCAATCCTTCTGATTTGAATCCAACTAGTAACATACAAGAGACTCGCAAGGAATACTACGCATGTGCACGTATGAGGACAAACAGAGCCGACATTTCACCATTGGGATCCCATGAAGTACCTCTTATGGTACCAATTGGTGTCCAAATCTATTTCTCAATCACATTAACAATCTAAATTCAAGCATTACCTGAACAAACACCGAATCCAACCAAGCCTGCTCGCCATTTTCCATATTAGAATCCGGTAACAATTGCCCCCATTCACAGACCTAAATTTCACAATAAAATCATTTCAGCAATACATACAACCATCGAATTAAGAACAAAATAGAATCGTTTCCGACCACTTACCACCATGGTTGCTGCGCCTAACACAATCATTTCTATCAACAAATAAATCGACCGCCCTATCATATCCTTCCGCAATCAATCCACCATTCTTAATTTCCACCACTGATTTACTCAACCTTACTAAACCATCTAAAGCAACTCTTCTCACATAAGGATAAGGATCATTAATAAACCTAACAAAACTCGAACTAAAATTTCATTTCGAATCCCAAATCTAAACAAATTCTAAAACCCAGTACCTAACAGACGCAGAAGAATCAAAAAAAGTTCAATTATAACACTCTCATCGAATTCACCTATAGCAGATACTAAATTTTCATCATGCTGAACAATAGTGAGAAGAACTGATAAAGATTCAACTCTAAATTGCGAATTAACAAAACTACTGAAAGCGAAAGACCGGACCGTGTCGAATACGATACGTGTGAAGTCAGGATGATGAGTGGCTATATCACAGAGGAGTTTCAGGTAATGGTTTTGAATTTGATTTTGATTTTCTAGGGTTTGTTCTTGTTCTTGTTGTAGATACTGAGTTAGGGTTTTGATTATAGCAGAGATGATTTGTTTAGATGTGGAAGGGTTTATGATTAGTGACCTGATTGAAGATAAAGATTGAATCGAAGGATTTGATTTCTCAACCTCCCCCCAAATTTCTTCGTCCATTTTTTTTTAATTTGTATGAGCGATTCCCGCCCGACTTGTGGGATGCATTTATATATACCGTAGTTTAGACTGCCGGATTTCAAAGTTGCCTGTTTTGGATCTGACTCAGCCGTCTGACCCGTCTAGAATCGATTCTGAAATCTTCCATGTGTGTGCGTTTTCTTTCGTACTAGTATAGCATGCATGCGCGATGCGCCTGACCTTCCGTTTGTTCCGTAATTATGAGCCGCATCATACCCATAAGCATCGTACCCTTGTCCCTAACCATAATAAGCAGCACCACATTGACTTGGATCTACTTACTGGCCCTGAAAATTAGTTGGTGGAAGTATGTTAAAGGGAACACACATGTAGAGATTTCGAGTGAGACGCAACAATCCAGCCAGTAAACATGTTGAATAAATGATGCATCGATAAGTGGGGACTAGGGATGACAACACAACACAGCAACTTCTGACATGTACTGTGAAGAGAAGATTACAAAAGTAGAAACATAAATACAGAAACCTTTAGCTCCTCAAATAGCTAGTTTTGTCATGTCAACCTAACTCCCGAATTGTCATTCATAACATCATAACTCACACATCTCACATTTTTCTAAGGTTTTATCTTTCCTAGGGTTCATGGCAAAATCCTACTAATCTTTAAAGTATTATATTGTTATACTGAAAAAGGAATGAAACCAAGAGCTCAACAAATAAAGGCGCATACTCCATGAACATCATTCTACGGGATCTGGAGCTAGAAGCACCATCTGTACTCTGTTCTCAAATCAAAACCCACATTTATATATGTCACTACAATCACATATCGAGCAAACAATTACAACCTAGCTAGACTCTTTTTCTTTTGCAATGGATGTGATATTAAAAATGAAAACTTATCTTATTCTGATACAAAAACAGAAGTAAAAACATTGTAAAAATGTAATGAATCTTTCTGGCTCAAATCACAAACAAACTAACTTTTGGTTATAATATAATTACTATGAGAGGATTTGAATAAGCCACCTAATGGTTTGTTCTGCATAGCTTCTCCATTTGAATCTTTCATAATAAAGGAGTGGTCATAATCTTTTTGCAGGTTCAAGTTTGACCCACACTATTTCAATTACAAAAACCAAGCATGAGTTGATCGTGTTGGGAAAAGTAAAACCAAAGAGTCCAGTAATACTATTACTACAACAACACCAACAAAGATGAAGACGACAAGAGTATATGGAAAAAGGAAGAGGTTATGTCATGTTGTGGTACGGTTTCGAAATCCTGGCTATAACTCAGTTCATAAAGATAAACCCTTAACTTACACTCACTTTCTTCAATTGCAAAAAAATAATAAATAAAAAAAATAAAAATCCGTTTTACTCTGTAACATTTTAAAAGTTAAGGCTAAGGTTAAAGATACTAAGTAATGATAAACCCTGAACTTATACTTTAAACCATAACTTTTGCTATACAAATTTCTTCCAAACTTTTTCCCAAACTAAAACAGATATATTCCGGCAAATCTCAAACCTCAGCCTGGTCAATACCAAACCTCCTCTTGTTCTCTAGTCTCAAACATATATTTCGATGAACTATTTTCAAATTAGTTTAAACCCTAGAAACCAAACGATAAGATCATTAGTATGGCAAAGGCTTAAGGTCAGCTATTTCTTTTTATTTCATTTCTGATCAATTAGGGACGATGTAGATCATATCAGCAATGCAGAGACGTGTTGCCAGTGGAGACTTAGGTTAGATACGTTATTACCCTGCATTGCTGAAGATTTTTCAATTTCGTTGCAATTATAGTTCTTTTTAATTTTATTTTATAAGTAACTAATGCAACTTATTGAATCTTAATATCATAAACCCAGGAAAAAATTACAAATTGAACACCATTTTCCTCTCAAGCATTTTTAGATACAGATACAGCTCAAGAATATAAGTTTAACTAACATCAGCTGAATAAATCCTGAAGAGATCAAGAGTTGATAGCAAAACTTACTGCTTGGAATGATTCACCCACTAATTGAATAGGACTTCAAGAGATCAAGAGTTGATACTTTGCCTGAAGACCAATTACTAATTAGTGAAAAATTGAATTAATATATCAAACTCAGGAATCAATCACTGGGAAACTTAAAACTCATAAAAAAATATAATTAATTTACTTACCAATTAAAAAATAACAACATAGATCAGTTGGGATTTCAACAACGAACTGCTTTTGGTTTTGATGATAGTTGATTAGAAGTTAGGGCTGGAAAAATTGAAACCGAGATTTCAATTGGTTTTGAAGATAAGGGTGCTTACCCTCCATATATAGATCTGCAATGAAAACACAAATTTAACAAAGGAGACATTTGCAATAACTAACGCAATATCATCTGCAATAACTAATGCTACAGGTATTAGCAACTTTCAGTTTGGGACACTTAGAAAGATTTTTTCTTCTATGATACTAAGGTTCCATATGCAGCTCCATATCATATGTTGATATCTTCTAGTCGAGCATTTTGTTACCTTGTTAATGCACAGAAAGATACAGCTAGTACTGAAAGACTTGGTAAGGTATCTTCTCTAGATGTTTGTAGCAAAGAACAGGGTGTTAAAAGAAAAGTTATTCTGTAAACCTCAGTGTGTTGCACCAGTAGGTTGGGAAACTTGACGGCACCTGTACTACTTTGTGTATTTAAGAGCTTACCATAACTTAGTGCAAACCATCTATTCAAGCCTCACTATAACAGGTAGATGGTTCCTTGTTAGAAGTTGGAACTAATCTCAATCCTAACCGGAGAACACAGTGGTCGCCTAGTAAGTAAATAAGTGATAAGAAAGCGAAAATTACACTCACTCTCATCATCCAATCAAAACCTCACTGATTTTCCCATTATATGTCCCCAACTGGAATTTGGGTCGTGAAACTATTAGCTAAATTGAAAAAACTTTAATTAATTTGATAAACCTCAAACTGAAACTTTACAAAAATCTTAAACCCCACAAAGGAATTATGTTTTCACCTGTTATGATGCTCCTTAAGAGAAGAAATTAGAGCTTATACTCTTGGAAAAGGAAACTCAATTGGTTCTATAGTATATTTTCAGTCAATCAAGTTTCTTTATGCAGAAAAAATGTAACCCTCACAATAAAGGTTGATGGTTCCTTGTTAGAAGTTGGAATTAATCTCAATCCTAACCGGCAAAGACAAAAAAATCAGTACTATTTTGAGTCACTATTGAATTTAACTAAAATTCCATATTGATTCCTAACCGGGATTCGACTTATTTGAGTTTCGTACGTCTTAAGCTTCAAACTTAATTTGATTAGGGAACCAAATTTGAACAGAGAGTATGTGAAGGAAGAGAAACTGAAACCAATATACTAAATTAAACTGATAGTATGTCAAGGAAGAGAAATTTTACTAACCAATTTAGCAGAAGACAATGAGCCCTTTGAAGTGGAGAGAAAAGCTTGGGAAACCCTAACCCCAGATTTCCAACTTTTCTGTAATCGAAGAAGTAAGTTTCCAAATTTTTTCAATCAGTTAACCCCATTTCTCAAACTCTCTCAAAATTTTGGGTTCTAGGGGTATTCGTTGTTGTGAGAAGATGATAAAAATCTGAAACAATCTAGAATCAATTCATGTTAGAGTGGGGAATTGATGAAGATGATAAAAATGTAATTAGATGATACTAACCTGAAGAAGTTTGATTTGGGGAGAATTGTTTAATCCTGTGAATTGAAACCAAAGACAGATGTGATGGTAATCTGCAACTTCAATTGATTAAATCAAACAAATTTGTGACGATAATCTGTTCAACTGAAATTGGAAAAACTTGGCTTAATAAGGTTGTCGTGTTTTATTTAATCGATTTTGATCGAGGTTAGGTTTCTCTTCTGAAGATACGAAAGAGGGAAATTCTAAAGATGCGAAAAGATAAAACGCGAAAATGAAGACAGCGGGATTCGAAGTCGAGTTCATTAGGTTACTGGTTTACAAACCTAACCTCTGTGCATTTCGTTTTAAACGTAAGTTTAAGAAGAAAAATAAAAAATCTGAGGGGTATTTT